>FLRD01001147.1:0-206222 GCA_900088485.1 Plasmodium ovale wallikeri
ATATTTGAATAATTAAGACATTCTCCCAGTCAAATTAATTACTCATAGAAGCAAAACATGTAGAACTGGATGTGCTTCTGCATAAGAATTAAGAAATATTGCGCTTTTCATTAGAACGTTTACATATATATTTTAAAATCTAAAATAATTCAGTTCAAAACATATAAACGTACTATTTGTTAAGTGGCACATCTATCTATCAGTAGAATGTTGTTTCTACAATTATGATGTTGGTTTAGTCTAACTCATAAATTATTTACTCAAACCTTTATATAGAATTGTACAACTCCCGAAGTACATAAGCACTAATTACAATGAAGCAGTTCGATAAAAATAAAAGCAATTGCATGTGCAACAGGAGTAAAACTAATTACCAATAACCTTGTGCATAAAAAATCTATTAATGGGAAAACAAAAAATGAAAAAGACTTACGAACTTTATTAGCGATAATGAAATATGTTATATACTGTTTATCATTAAAAAGGATAATATATATATGAATCGTAATTCTATAGATATATTTTCCTTTTTTTTATAACTAGCTATTTATCTGCATTCTTTTAGCATTATACATTTTTTTCATATAAAGTAATATAAATTTTAGACGAATATATATATATTTTGCTACCATACTATTTCATAAACAGAATAAAATACATAAAAAGTTACGTCATATATACGGTATAACAAAGGGATAAGTTCTTAGAAGAAATATTAATGGATTCAATCATTTTTCAATAACTCGGTTGTAATTTTTATTATTGCAGTTATTTCATATGTATTAATCGAAGTAAAACCCCATTCATAAATTAAAACATATATGTTTTCATATGCAAGACGATTATATATATCCCCGAAAGTTATGAGGAAATTCTAAATTCTCTATTCTATATGTGCCTCCATATATTCATAAATTGAATTTTCAAATTATATAATAAAACCAGAAAAAAAGAATATAACTATTGTCGAAACTAATGGGCGTTGGGAGGATACAAGTAACCTATTGGGGTTCTAATTTAGACCACGAAGGTAAAAGAGAATTTTGTATAAGAAAACTTGCTGATATCCAAAATCACGTAGATGAAGAAATTCTTAAATTAAGTAAAACACATGAAGAAGCCTTATATTACATTAATTGCCAAGAATTAAAAGAATACATAGAAGATAATGAGAAGAAATATGCAGAATGTTTCAATGGTGAATTTGTTACAGTTGGTGAAGATATTAAAAATTCGATAAAAAATGCAGTAAAAAAATGTGTTAATTTTGTTGATGACTTTAATTTAACAACGATGAATAAAGAAGAACTTACTAGTTTTATTGCTAATGAAGAAAAAACTAAAATTGAAGAAGGCTGCAAAGAAGGAACGGTACCACAAGGAAAAGAATGTAAAGCAAAATCAGAATTAGGGGAAAAATCCCATGAAGCAGAACAGGGAGTAGAACTACCGGATATAGATCAAAAGAGTAAAGATGCACAAGAAACACGTGAAGGGTCTGCTTCAGAATCTCTCTCACATTCACAACCTCAAAATGATTTACAGAAAGCCGTACGTGGAACACCTCATAGTGAATCTTCTCCCTCAGGTATTGTCCATACGAAAGAAACAAAGCAGAGCGTTGATTCATCCTTCGTTCAGCATGAAACTATTGGAGATGATACTCATTTAATAAGTTCTCCAAGAGAAATTCCTGAAAATACTCTTAGCCCAAGTGGTCCATTTTATATGCGTGATTTAGAAAAAATAAGTTCTTTAATTACAGATACTTTTGTTTCTCATACAGATGCAGTGGCTCCTGCTCCACCGTCTGATCCTTCCGATGGTGTTTCCACAGAAACATCTGCAAATGGAAGAGATCAAATTTCTGGATCCCCACATGTTCAAGATTCTGGAGATTCAGCTACCGAAGGACATTTGACTGGACAAAGACAATCTGCTAGCAATTTGTCGCCTACGAGACAATCGGTGTCTGAAGAACAGTCCTCGCCCGGAGACCAAAAAGAATCTATGGGGTTGACTTCACCTTCTGGAGAAGTGTCACTTGGTGCACATCCGGTACCTGGTGAACAATCGGAATCTGATCAACAACCGTTAGCTTCCCTACATGGGTCATCTAATGAAGGAAGACAAATGGATATGGAACATTCTTCTGCTTTACAAACATCACATCCTAACAAAGAGTCGCTTGAGAGAGAGGCAGGAAAAGCAAGAGAAAGAAATGGATTATTCTCTCAAAGTCAACACGATACCCAAGATCATTCCCTTCCTTCCAGTACGTCTTTTTCTGAGAACGCTAGAGACGGCACATTTTCAATAGTCCATAACAACCATAATCATAATTATTGTGATACAACTACTTTATATAATGCACATTGCTTAACTGTAGGTGTTCAAACAGGTGCAAGAGATATGGGTACAGAGGATGGAAATTCCTCCATACTTGATTCGGAACTTGGAGGAATTACAATTAAGACATACATCACAACTGGTTTATCATTCCTAGGATTTATTCTACTATTCATTTTTCTTATGAGAGTAATATAGACTTACATATAAAAATTATAATCAATATTTTTATAACTTTTTTTTTTTAATTAAAACGTAATTTCATAAAACTTCGTGTTCTCATATTACAGTTTACTGTCTTAGGGAGAATTTTTAGTAGAAACAAAAAGAAAAATCGACAAATTATACAAGAAGAACTACGCAGAATAATGTATTCACCTTCAAGTTTAGAAGAACAAAATATCTATTTTTCATATGATAATTCAGAATACTCACAATACGATAGTCAATATTATAATTAAAAAACGCAATGACAATGTAGAAAAGGAAGAAAAAAATAAGCGAGCGTTTTATATAGCAATAAATATAGCATTCTAAAGAATTAATAAGGTACTATCAGTAAATAACACTTTCGGTGATAATATTTTTTATTAAATATCTCTCAACGATGACCTATTAGAAAGGGAGAAATATATAACTTTACGTAAAGATGACAAATCGTCAAAAATTATGCTTTTTATGTGTAAATTGTACGTAATAAGAAACAGATCAAATAATTTTCAAACGTTTTTGTACATATCTAAAAGCTTTTCTAACAAAAATTTGCATTAACTAGTGTTTCGTTAAATATAGAAAGATGTTTATGTACAGCAAATAACAGTTAATGTTTTCTTTGTTTTATATGGCATTTGGCATGTACAGTTTTAGCAGAGTTTACCATTTGCTATAATGTACAAATATATTTTTTAGTAAATTCGTCATTTATACGTGGCAGCTATTTTTAAGCAGTAATGTTAGTATTATGTATGCACATATATTAATTAATAACAATATAATGTAAGGAAGCTACAACCTTACAGTAACTCCGCTGAGGAGTTATATTTCTTTATACAAAGTTCTTTCAATGTTGGTGTACATATACGATTAGACTCTCCGTCTTTTTTGCTAATTTTTTAATTAACTTTTTTTAAATTTAGAACAAAACGTAGTGCTATATATCAACTTAATCGGAATTAACATTTCAATGTAATAATACGCATGCATAAAAATTAATGCATCAAAATTAAATAGAAACCAGCTGAATTACATAATTTAATGGTTTTACGTCTTTTCTTTGCATGGTATGTTTCTTGTTGTGCTAGATACCGCTTGTTAAAAGGGGTAATACACAATACCCTATTAATTTTTATCATTTTAACGTAAACATCATTTAACATATCTAGTATAGGTTTCTTTTCATTAATACACAATTTAAGCAAAAATATCGTAAATAATTTGACGTAAAGACAAATTCACTTAATAAGAACTGCCCACAATTTTCCCTAATTCCCGTTTGGACCATTTGTAAAAAGAGAAATGCTTCATTCTTTAAAGAATAAATCGCCAAAAATGTTAAAGTACATTTAAAGAAAAATTTTGTACCTAAGTTATACGCCATCCCAGCTAAAAATAAACGTGCGCTAAGCAAGAACTTTTGGCAAGCTTCTTATACAGAAAAAAACATTTAAGTACTGTGTTACTATGCTGGAAAAAAAGCAGAAAAAAGGCAGAAAAAAGGCAGAAAAAAGGCAGAAAAAAGGCAGAAAAAAAGCAGAAAAAAGGGAGAAAAAAGGCAGAAAAAAAGCAGAAAAAAGGCAGAAAAAAAGCAGAAAAAAGGCAGAAAAAAAGCAGAAAAAATAATAAATTTCCAACTGAGTATTTAACTTTAAGGAAGCTCATAAAATTTGTTAAGAACGTAATAAGCGCTTAAAAATATAAAATACGTAAAGTCGCAATGAACGTAAAAAAAGGCGAGTTCTCTTAAAAAAATAAGCAATACTTAAAACATAGTTTATTAAATTCTCTCTTCGCATAAAATGAAAAACAGCACTTATCGCTTATTGAACATTAGTTAATCATGGAACATTACCATTTCTAGATTACTTTCTCCAATTTTTGCATATTCGAATCGTACATAATATTTCTTTTAAGCATCAAGAACGTTTACATTTTCAAAAGGATATTTTTCACATATTGTGAACAAAAAAAGAAAAAATCATTTCGTCGTAACCCAAGTCGTGTCACTGATAAAAACTTTTGTTCCAGTATTCCTAAGTCGCTTATGCTACACATTTAAGAATAATTCAAAAATAAAAAAATAATCTTATATTGTATACAGAGTTAAATTATATAAAAAAAATATACTTTTCATATTAATCGACATTGTTGTTATGTTCACAACCGTAAAGAAGCTGTGAATTTATTTGCAACCCATATTTAATTTATACAATATTTTCTTCTTTATCTTACCCTTTGCTCGCTTTCCTTAACAGGTTATATTACCAAATTGTGTATATCAGCTGTTTTTATTTCATTTATTCCGGTTATAAATAAAAATATAAGAGTTTCTTATGCTTATTCCATCTTTCTTCATCTTGAAAGCCTAATATCAATCTATGTTCCATTATGTATACTAATTTAAAAATAATATTATAACACTAACATAATAAATTCATTTTTATTCGTATTTATAGCCTTATACTTTTCCCTCAACAAAATTATTTTTTTTCATTTAACACGAAATCAAATCCATTAAATATTTAAATCATAGATGTAATATAATTGCATCATTCCCTACATTTAGACACAACAAAGAAAAATGATATTTCTATATAACCCTTTATGCCCTTGTTGCCGAAGCCAGAAAAAGTGAACCCTTAAACTGCTGGTAATTAAACAATAATGCCACAAACTACTTCCTAACTCCGTCTATTTTAGTTTTTATGAAATGGAAGCAAATAAATAACAATGATAAAACAGTTAATTAACACCTTATTATCAGTAATTAACAGACATTGCAGTTTTTATGAAATTCTCCTTTTCATGAAACACAAAGAAGCAATTTCCTCAATGTAAATATTTAAACAACTTTATACTTACTACTTAACATTTTCAGAGTCAATGCTCTAAATCATTACCATCAGAAATATTTTATGAAAAATTCAATAAATCTGACTATGCCTTAGAAACATGTAGCAAATGTAAAGAAACGCTAGAACACACGGGGAAACCACCCAAATTACTGAAGTTTGTGAAAAACTTGTAAATTTTTTAAAACTACATCAACCAAAGGGTAAAAATAAAAAAATTACTTGTAACCGCTGTGATCTTCTAAATTACTGGTTAGTGTATCAATTAAATAGTGTATTTCCCGATCAGGGTGAAAACAATTCTAAGATAATTGAACTTTTTAAGTTTATGTGGAAAAAGATTTTAGAAGAAGTTGGATATCCACAAGAAAACAAATGTTAGCTGGTTTTTACCATTCCTTTGGACATTTACTAAAAGGAAAAAGAAACGTTTTATGAACACAGCCAAGATTATAGTAGCATTAATAGGAGAAGAAAATTGAAAGGTTCTGAGTTCCAAATATACGACAATTATATTGAAGATAGATTATCATCACATCCAACCTTCAATAAAATATTGTTGGAAAGAAAATTAAAAGAATTGTAGTGAAAATTTTTGACATGTCGAAACTAATGAACAGTCAACGAGATTCTACCAGGGAAGAACTTGAAAGGGATGTAGAAAGAAGTGATCTTATGGAAGGACTGCGATCTATGATAATAGAAAAATGAGGATTAGGAGAAAACCACACTATTCAAACTGCAACGGTTATTCGACATAACTTCGTTGATACTGATGATATACCATTTCTAAATACCACTAACACTATTGCGTCAACTGCGCTTTCATTGATGAGAACAGTTCTCTTTTTCCTTTGGTTTAAAGTAAGCAAAAATTTCATTTATACATTTGAATATTGTATGATGCTATCATTGGTTCATTGTTGTTAACAAGATATCATTTTTATATAATTATAATGCTTGTGCTTTCTATTTTCCTTTTACTTATTAGTTTACCTCTTATGGAGCATCTTTACGCAGAATAATTGGAAAGACGAGGAAATTAAAAAATAAGCCAAAACATAAAAAAGCATTTACAATATTAAAATGTTTGTCAAAGTCTAAGGACAAAGGTTCTCGTAAAAGTCTATTTAGCATACCTTACAATCCTTCGTAATTTGTTCTATCAAATATCTTACAGCGTATCATCTGAATTGCCTAAATTATAATAGGAAAGATGATAATCCAGTTTCACATAATTCTACAAATAGAGAATAAAATGAAATGAAAGATGTAAATCAAACATTTTTATCTAGTTATTGTGCATATTTTCCTTTTTTTCTTTTTTGGGTGTAACACAAGAACGCCATTTTTTCTTATTGTAACCCACTGATCATTTTATCAGTTTATTTACTTTTTCCCATTGTTTTGTATTGATGATGTATCTATTTGTCTTTATTCAATGCTTTATGTCCTTTTTTTTTTTTTTTTTTTTTTAAGTGTAACCTTCTTCTCTCAAAATACAAATATACTTGAATTTGTCTTACATCCGTACATTCCGTTTTGTTTTGTGTAGACACCTTATATTGCGCTAAACTTACCACTTAAAAATTTAGGAGCAAAATTTTTCTTTGCTTAATATATTTAATTTTGATAATGGTACCATTTTATTTGTTCCCACTTTAAAAGTGCAAATAACGCATAATTAATAGGGATGTGCAAAAAAAATAATAAAACCAGTATTGTAAATTCATTGTTACTGCGAAAAACAGAAAATTATAGAGAACCATGCAACCTTTAGGCAACCCAAATGATACTTTTGTCAATATAAAATGTATACTTAAAATCCGCATACGCAGATTATGGCATGGGGAAATAAAATTAACTAATTTATATGCTTATTCTGTATAATTCTGGAAAGGTTATCCTTAAACTGCTGAATTTATTCTTTTGTACCTTCATAATTATGTTTCTTTACACATGTAACGGATTTAATCATGTATAAGGTTATCAAGCAAAAGAGAAAAAACTCAATTGTCCAAACATTCCTGCAAACATTAGTTTTATTTTAAAAAAAGGAATACATTAAATAACAAACCCCTAGTAGGTCTACAACATCACACTGCATTTAATCATGTATTAGTATATGCTATATATAGATCATTCCATTTATCAGGTGACCCTGTACTTATTTGAAATATGCACTTTGTAAACAACTTCTCATACGTGTGGCAATACACAAAATATGACATTAATTGCAGGGAACTTTGAAACTAAACCCTAGCCCCTAAGGGCGTTATATTTTAGCATTACGCTTGCCTTTTCGAACTAGCTTCAAAAAGCTAACGGACTTGATGATACGCTCATCCATACGACTTATATCAAGGGAAAAACTTCCCATA
This sequence comes from Plasmodium ovale wallikeri, assembly GCA_900088485.1. Lineage (NCBI taxonomy): Eukaryota > Apicomplexa > Aconoidasida > Haemosporida > Plasmodiidae > Plasmodium > Plasmodium ovale. The sequence goes on from FLRD01001147.1 coordinate 7,799, forward strand.
TACTTGAGATTAAAACGAGTATATCGTAGATCTACATTTCACTTAATAGAAATGACAGTAATAAAATTGAACGCAAAATAGAAGCCTTTTTACTGAATGTGCTAATGACCCTAACAATTGAGTAATCGGCAACGATGAGTTCATGAAGAAGAAAAGAATACCATATATAATGCGCATGAACATTTTTATGCTACTCATTTGTAACGTTCAATTTTAGCAAAACGGAGAATGAATTATATGAAGAGGATAAGTAATAACACAGAAAGAGTAACCCACAAAATACGAACAATGGGCATGTGAGCGCATTGCGGTCAAAATGACGCATCACTAGAGGAAGAAAAAGGTATTTCCGATTCGTTAGAAAAGTGAGGAAAAATAAAAAACTGCAAATGGAAAATGTATGGAACAAGTATTAGGAAACGAAAGGTCGGGGGGAAACGATGCATTAGAACAGCATCCATGTGACGAAGAGCCATACACCCCAAATAAAACCGTTAAGCTATATTCCAGCGACGCAAATAAACAGAAAAGAAAAAAGAGACAGATTGCTCTTTCGCCCCCAAATACGAGTGAGTAAGAAGGTAAAGTAATACCAGAACCACTTAAGAAAGAAGCAGAAGTTGTGATACATAAGCACAACCCAGCGAGCTATAACCTTATTCAAAAATAAGATTTCATTGGGTTCAACTATGAGGATGAATGAGCAGAAAGACAGCGTCAATCACGTCAAGAAATACTTAAATGACCCGTAATATATAGAAACTTATTATACAAGTTTTAAAGAAAGAAAACTTAAATGCTGATAATAAAAATATTGTGTATAAACGTTCGTACATAGAGAGTCTTACGATCACTGAATAAAAAGAAAAATATAAAATATATAAACGTTCGTACATAGAGAGACTTACGATCATTGAATATAAAGAAAAATATAAAAGTAACGACGACAAGAAATGCAACAATAAGCAGAGCAATAAAAACGATAAAAGAAGAATAATAGAGACAGGAGCAATATTGATTCGACCGATCTAAGCCTTGACGATATCGACGAATTATTCAAAGCTATAGATGACTTTGGTGATCATTTTGTAAATGCTATTTTTTATATGTATTATAATTAAATAAGCATTTTACAAATAAAATGTATTATCCATCATCATAACGATCAATGGTTAAAAGAACGGTGAATTCGCGTTTTTCCTCACGCGTATTTTACCTTTTTTTTTTTTTTTTTTCCAGTTTTTCTTCCTTTTTTCTTCTTTCTTTTCTCCGTTACAATGTTAGCATGCATATTCTTCTTTCTTTCTGTTATATGATTCTTCTAATTTTTCAGTCTCATTTTATTGCATTCAATTTTACCTTTTGTGCATATTGAAAATTCGTGAATACTTTCATTATTTTCGGAACTTGCTGATCAGTGTATGTTTATATATCGAATATTCTCTATTTTTCCTCTAACATGCGTACATCAAAAATAGCTAAAAACTTCGTTTGGATGGTTTTTATCGTATTGCCGCAATTTGTCCCATGATCTTCATTCGCTATATATAATATTGCTTGCTTGGTATAATCTGCATTCTTCTCATAAACCGCTATCGTCGTATGAGCTACTTGGGGCTTTCAAGATGTTTTTATTTTCTTAGGCGTTATCATCGTATGTGGTGCATTCGTTTTTAAATTTCTCTTCATCTTCAAGGATCCTTTCGGATTCAGAGTCATTTTCCGAGTCAGAGTCAGTGTCATTTTCCGAGCCAGAGTTCCTTTTGGATTCAGAGCTGCTTACATGTGCTATGCTGTTTTCGTCTTTTATGGTGCTTTTATCGTCTATGTCTTCTACCTGTGGATTTATCGCTCCATTTACAGTGTTTGTTTGACGATATATCACTTCATTTATAGTGTTTGCTAAAAGATTTATCGCTTCATATACAGTATTTGTTAAAAGATTTATCGCTTCATTTACAGTGTTTGGTGGACGATTTATCGCTTCATTTACAGTGTTTGGTGGACGATTTATCGCTCTATTTACAGTGTTTTTTGGACGATTTATCGCTCTATTTACAGTGTTTCTTGGACGATCTCTTGCTCCATTTACAGTGTTTGTTGGACGATCTATTGCTCCATTTACAGTGTTTGTTAAACCATTTATCGCTCCATTTACAGTGTTTGTTGAACGATCTATTGCTCCATTTACAGTGTTTGTTGGACGATTTATTGCTCCATTTACAGTGTTTGTTAAACCATTTATCGCTCCATTTACAGTGTTTGTTGAACGATTTCTCTCTCTACGATCTAACCTGATAGGGGACTTTGTCCAAGAATGAAGTAGAAATTTGCATTTATCCACTAAGAGATCTTGTAGTAGTGGTTCTCTTTGTGATTTTTCAATGTTAAGAATATGTTTCATGATAAAAGCATATGCCGTAGTTGCAATGCTACCTCTACGATTATAAAACGAGTTATCCATAGTCCCCGAATTTCTCTCAGTATGTATTGTGCTTCCAATAAGCATCTCATTTCCATTGAATGGCAATATTCCACATTTAGTGCATTCTATCTTTTTTGTACTTCTGACATTATAAAACCTCTTAGTGCTGGTTAAACCCTTACTGCTTGAGTAATCTTCGGTATCTGAGAAGGTACATACGATACATTGCTTACACTTATGGCTTTTAAAAATCTTCAAATATTTGACTCTCCTTAAATACATTTCTATTTTCTGTTTTAGAAAATAAATATATGAAATATACATTTCATTATTTATGGTCTCTGTTCTATTATTCACAGCATGCACAACTCGGTTTATTGCATCATTTCCTCTTCTTCTTTTTGGTACTTGTTCCATTGTTGTTATGTTTTCTGGTGAAAGCCTATCCATGCCATTATGAGAACCCATATTTGTGCTTTGCTCAACTGAATTCCTTCTGCCATTACGAGAATCCCCATTTGTGCTTTGCTCAACCGAATTCCTTCTTCCATTACGAGAACCCCCATTTGTGCTTTGCTCAACTGAATTCCTTCTTCCATTACGAGAACCCCCATTTGTGCTTTGCTCAACTGAATTCCTTCTGCCACTTCGAGAATTTGTGGAACTGTTACCATTACCCCTAGAATTTCTTAACGTTAATTTTCTTGCAGCCATTTTTTAAAAAATTTTAAAGCAATTTTGTATGTTAAAAAAAAAAATTACGACAAGTAGCTAAGTTTTCGATAAACGTACGCACGAGCGTAAAAATGCTTATAAGCACCAATGCACATATATATGTATATGTGTATATGTTTATGTATATTTATATGCAATATAACCTTTTATACGCATAGAATATGATAAACGAATAAAAGCACATTCATATATGCATATAAGCGCATTCGAGGTCCTATAACTATGTATGCACAAGAAGATATATTTTAATGCAGATATAGGTATATGTGTAAATAAGGCAATACAGAACGAAAAGTTTCTTCCCTTTTGCGTGTTTTTCAATCTTTATATATACACAAGGAGATATATTTTAATGCAGAAATAGGTATATGTGTAAATAAGGCAATACAGAACGAAAAGGTTCTTCCCTTTTGCATGTTTTTCAATCTTTATATATGCACAAGAAGATATATTTTAATGGAGATATAGATATATGTGTAAATACGGCAATACAGAAAGAAAAGTTTCTTCCCTTTTGTGTGTTTTTCAATCTTTATATATGCACAAGAAGATATATTTTAATGCAGATATAGGTATGTGTGTAAATAAGGCAATACAGAACGAAAAGGTTCTTCCTTTTTGCGTGTTTTTCAATCTTTATATATACACAAGGAGATATATTTTAATGCAGATATAGGTATGTGTGTAAATAAGGCAATACAGAACGAAAAGGTTCTTCCCTTTTGCGTATTTTTCAATCTTTATATATGCACAAGAAGATATATTTCAATGCAGATATAGGTATATGTGTAAATAAGGCAATACAGAACGAAAAGGTTCTTCCCTTTTGCGTATTTTTCAATCTTTATATATGCACAAGAAGATATATTTCAATGCAGATATAGGTATATGTGTAAATAAGGCAATCCAGAAAGAAAAGTTTCTTCCCTTTTGCGTGTTTTTCAATCTTTATATATGCACAAGAAGATATATTTCAATGCAGATATAGGTATATGTGTAAATAAGGCAATCCAGAAAGAAAAAGTTCATCCCTTTTGCGTGTTTTTCAATTTTTCTGCTTAATTATGCTTCGTCACGAAAATTCAGAGATAACAACATGAAAAAGAATTTATTGCGATTTAAGAAAGTTTAAGATTTTCAATTATTCCCATTAGAATTTCAATTTTTTTAAATGCTGTGAAGTGTGCTTTTTTGGAAGTAAAATAAAAAGTTTGAAGTTAAAATAAAAATAATTTAAAATTAAATTTTAAATTAAAATTTAAAATTAAAATTAAATTTAAAATTAAAATTAAATTTAAAATTAAAATTAAAATTAAAATGCATTTATAAATTTCTATTATTTCATTTTCATTTCGCACCGAAATTTTGATATAAATTATCGATTACGTTATCTAAAAAATGTGTATTCTAAAAATTTCAGATGTAAAAACTGCATTTTTACCGTTTTCTCGTGAAACATTTAGCTCAAATTCTTCACTTAAAAAATTTACCCCAAAATTTTCACTTAAAAAGTGTAGCACATAACCTTCATACAAAAAATTAAACTCAAAACCTTCACTAAAAAAAGGTGGCTCAAAACATTCTCTTAAAAAATTTAGCTCAAAATCTTCACTTCAGAAATTTAGTTGAAAACCGTTTTTTTTTTTTTTTTGCATTTTTTTCCTTAATTTTTGATTTATCGCTCCATGATATCCCATATTTTATTATTTTTCTTTTTTTTTTACTACTCAGGCATGCATTAGAAAAAATAGAAATTATTATTTTTTTTTTTTCTACCCAGGGGTGCATTAGCAAAAATAGGAATTTTTGTGTTTTATTGCATTTTTATTTTCTTATCTATACAATTTCTACTTTTTTTTTTTTTTATTTAATACGCACATCACGGAAAAACATGCGAGAATGTTATATAGTATGTATCACATTTTGCTAAAATAGTTCGATATGCACCTTCTCATATATATATATATGTCTTAACACGTAGCTAAGTGCTTCTATACATATGTATACTCTTTTCTAAGCACGTTTTGCCTACCCATCATACATTACATATCACAGGTTTATTAACGTAAACTATATGCACATACATATATACATGCAAATGAAGGCGAATCCTTACTTATGCCCGAAAGAAACGGTGTCATTGGGGGTCCAAAAGGCGAATGAAACGAACATTTAATACTACATGCCATGTCGAACTGCTATACACTCCTATGTGTATTAACTCAGAAATATATAACATTATAAGTTGGAATACCTCGAAATAAAATAAAAAAAAACCATAACTAGATAACAGACGGGGAAGTATTAGAAATTAAGGAAGTTTTTAGACTTATGTAATAGCTAATTTTATGAGGAGCATATCAAATCATGTAAAAGTGCTTACTCCGCATTTTAGATAATTATCCTTTAAACTTAAAATTGCCACTTAATAGCACCGCTTTATCAATAAAATTTACATAATTCTTAAAAAAATTAATAGAATTTCATGCATTTTTTGAAGCATGATACCTCGTGTAATATTTATCACATTTTAGTTATCTTCACATATATAATTTAAAGAGACAAGGATACCTATATATTTTCTTTTTCGAAAATTTACATATACACATAAAATTGGAATATTCCTCTATCCTTTATATTCGCACTACTAATTATCTATTGATCTTACTATATAAGTCTTAAAGGCCTAACTTGCTCGTGAAGAGCCATTATTTTTAGTATCTTTCAAAGATTCAAAAAAATTTTTATCTAAGTCATTTGTAATTTACCTTCTCCTTAATGAAAGCAGTATATATTTTGCAATTCACACTCGATGTTATGTACTCCGTTAATATCGCAATGTAATTAAAGTTATTTACAGATAATCTTATGACAAAAATGCTGCCTCCGGTAGGTATAATGTTCGCTCCATATTATTTTTCCTGTTCTCAATTTTTTTTTTTTTTTTTTTTGACATTGTCACCGTTTGGCATATTTCTCCCTATGAGAAGTCACAGGAATGGAGAGAGCGCGTAAATGAGATGAAATGAACACTAGGAGTTCTGCTATTTGTTAAAGAAACTTTCTTTTACTTCACCCTCCGTCATCCATATAGGTCATTTTTTCCCTCATATAAAATTTTGTTCTTCTTGGTATTTGTTATTTCCTTATCAACTGATAGGTCTATCACATGCCATATAAGTAACCCTCCCTCCAATTATATCTATGCGTACCTTTCCTTTTCCTGCGCGTCATATTTTCGCCCATTCTTCCACCGATCCGATGGTACCACCAACAAAAGAATTTTCGCCGTTATAGCTATATCTATCTTTCATATTATCCACTAAATTATATATCTTATTCGAAGAGATCATATTTTCCCCTGTTTGCTCCTCCTTATCTATAAGGATTTTTTCTTTTTCGTAAAAATGGGTTTAATCATAACTATCAAGGCCCTAATTATGGTGTTTATCAAAAACTGTTTATTCCTTTTTTCTTTTTTGAGGGACTGTCGTAATCAAAATAGATTTCATCATGCTTGTTTAATATATTTCCTCCTTTTCGTATAAAGAATATTTTAGAAATTCTTTATTTTTGAAATAAACTTTTAGTTTATACCCTTCATTAATGCTGTCATATCAGTGTCAACACAAACGCCTATGCAACATATACAATAAATCCCTTCTTTTCGGAATAAAAATATTGCACACGTTCTAATACTCGACTAAATCGTTGACTTATTAATCATACTAATTATTTCAAAATTTTAACATTCGAATATGTAGAGTATTACTAAACGGTTTTCTTATTATTTTTGCGTTTACTACATTAATTTCATCTTGTTTATTCTTAGTCTCAGCAGTATTACTACCGAATTTAATACACAGAGCATAATGTTTTGAAATGTTAGGTGACAATAATACACTGTTTGTCAACATTTCGATTATGTCCATGACCCATATTTAATATTACATATATAGCACGCAATATATAATAATTTATCTCTTTTCAGTCCCTCTTCCACCTTATCATACTTCTCTTTCCCAATTAACCAACTGTAATTCGCAAGGAATTCCCCTATGGTGTGATTTTTATCCGTTTTTTCTACATCCCACACCCTGGAATATACTTTAACAAAAGCATAATACTTCTGTAATTTATCCTACCGCATTCTAGACCCCACCTAGTGTGTGGACAGATAATTTTAGACATCCACGGTTTGCCCTAATGCAGTTTTCACACCCATGGGCCCTCATCTTTGAAACAGAAGCGGCAGACATTTTTTCAACACTGCACTGTTTTTTTTTTAAAGTGTGTTCAAGTGTGTATCTCAGAAATTATGGGAATATTTGACATATCACGCGTATCCATACGTGCACACGTATGTTTAAGCAAATGTTTGTGCACAAGACCATTCTTTTTCCTTTGGATTTCACGCAATGCATTCGTTAATCATATTTCCCTTTCATTAAATGTTATATTACACTTTTCCAAAATGTCAAACAAAATTTCCCTTTCCGAATATATATCTTTTTAGTACGAAGAAAAATTATGCACCTTTTGCATTTCTTTTTTCCATGTTAAAATGAAAACAAAAAGACATTAACAAAAAAAATGCAAAAAATGTTATCGCAAAATTTTTTACTTTTGCACACGTACAGCCAGCTGTTTAATTTTCAAAAGTGTACAATAAACGTGAAAAAAAAAGGTAAAATGACGATGCCGCGAAGGAACAGTACTATCGATAACGTAGCAGCATCGTGGAAAATATATTGTCCTACTAAACATAGGTATCTTTTTCCAAACATAGAAGTTTAAAATAGCAATGAATATAGCGGAAATTCTTAATTTTTTTTTTTTTTTTTTTTGTCTTTTTGGAAAAGCATTTAGCATTTTTAACGAAAAGACATGCAGACTGAGCGGAAAACTGGAAAATAACAAATGATTTAAAAATTTTTTTTTGGAGGTGAATGTGTTTTAGCTAGCAAAACATTTAAAAAAGATCAATAATATCCTTAAAGGTAGCAAAAGATATAAAAGCATTCTATGAAATATATCGATGGGAAAAATTATCATATTTAAAATAATAAAAAATAAGAAAAAATGACGCTGATAAAACGTGCATTTTATACTAATCTTTTTTTTTTTTTTTACCATATAGGATTATTACATATTAAGACATATACATATACATATACATATTCCCTTAAATTTTAGCCTAAGTCACAATATCATACATATTTATTTTATATATTTTCTATTCTACGGAGGGAAACTATCATATTTGACATAATTAAATTTTATGTGAAAAGGCAGGGAAATAATATTGTAAAAATTTGATTTAAATAATTAATACATAATCGTCACTATAACTTCTTTAACGCGGAAATTGTTTTAATAAATATGCATATATACATATTTATATATATATATATATATCCATATACATATATATGAATATACCTGTATAATCGATGCCTTACGTATCAATATATATATTTGTCATTTCGTTCTTTTAGCGCGCATTATCAATTAACTTTCCCCTTTGCTGTATATATTTCTTCGGATTTGTAAAAAAGGTAATTGTTTTGAAATGTTTATTATTGTATTATTTGATTAAATCGCTTATTTTTCTGCATAATTAAAACGCGCTGCACTGCGTTACTTCAGTGTAAAATTTTGTAGATTTTTCATAGTTTGAATTGAATAAATGTAAGATATATATACATAATGAAGAGCGAATTTATTCATTTTATTGGGACTTACAAAAAAGGGGTAAAGTTAAAATTAATCCCATGTTAGTAATGCTACATTTTTAGCATTCCAATTTTTTAAGTGCTTAATGTGCTGAGTAACCCCCCATTTCACTTATTCCAGGCATTATATTTCTATTATTACTACAATGAATTTATTAAATATGATTAAAAATGTATTTTATTAATTCACATTTTGGACATATAAATGTAATTTAAATTGCATTCATGGTAAATTGTAAATATCGTTTGTAATAAGATAAAGCAAATGAGAATGAAACTGTTTTAACCTCTATTTGTTATCATAAAAGTCTTGTTAGACGAACACCCATAATTTAGTGGAATTGCGTTTTAAATATATTTGAATTTTTACTTTGTTACCTTTTATTTTTCCCTCATAATTGTTCATTCATAATTTAACAGCAGTGAGTGATTAATTAGGTAATATGACATTTGCTCCTATTTTTACTTTGCCAAAAAAAAAAAAAAAAAAATGCGTAAAAATGTTAATATTCCGAATGAATTATAGGTGCATATTTTTCATTAATTTATCATTGTTGAACATTTCAAAATATATATTTCACATAACTTCACTTTTACAAATTTTTTAAATATTTTTGTGGGAACACTTGACAATTCAATACATTCGAACACATTCATAATTAACATACCATGAGTAATAAAAACGGGATATTTCCTTTGTTTTAAATAACGATTTTACATTATCTTTTTATTAAAATTATGTCATTTTATATTTAATGTTTTAATTTTTTTATTACACTATTATTTCTATATGTGATAGCTCTTATTTTATTTTGGAGTATTTACTATTCTTAAAGCACCCTCAGCATTTATTTTTGTCGTTTTTATGTGAACCATTATATGCAGATTTGTGTGAAATAATAATATATGTATTATTCCTCATTACTATCTGTGTATGCAGTTTGTGTGGTAGAAGAAAAATGCAATAATATATTAGCGAATTGAAAAAAATAAAGGTTAAAAAATAATGCTCTTTATGAAATTATTCTTACTATGCTGCATTAATTTCAAAAATAATTCATCTAATGTGAATATATACATGCAGCAAGCGATAGTGCAGTTTTATGAATTATACGAATATACGTATATGTATTAATAAATTAATAAAGTGAAAAATTAAAAATTAAAAATAAAACGCGAAAAGTGAAGTGAAGAAATAGTTATTTAAAAATTAGGACCAGTACTTCTAAAAATTAATAAAAATGTGAAATACTTACAGTTTTACTATATGCGTCAAAATTCTCATCTAATTAGCCAGCGTCGAATATACTTTCTTCCTCATCTTTGTTGCCTTTGCTATCTATAGAGTCTTTTCGTATTGGCTTCTTTGATCCTGTGGCCTTTATTCGTGCTCTCAACAGCAAACGTTGTATTATCTTCTCGAGTCATATTAATTCAACATGCGGTCTTATATCATTGTTTCCAACATGACTGCTTTTTCTTGTTCTATGATTGCGTTCGGTATGCTGTTTTTCTGCCACGGATTAGTTTCATCTCAGGATATCATTTCACTTAACATATTTGCATAAATGTTGTAAATACCTTTCACAGTCTTCCAAATTTATAACATTTCCCCTCTTTTAAGACCTTGTCTTTTATTAATTCTTCTATTCCTTTTTGCTCTTTGATTCTTTTTACATTCATTTCTCTTTTTAATTTTTTTTCTCCTTTGAAGAAATCGGCTTTTTTCGGCGCATTTTCTCCTTTCGTACGAACTTACCACATTGCTACGATATTTTTTCGTCTCCTGACAAGCGCTACCGCGTAATCTCGTTTGTTTGGATGATGCATTATATTTTGTAGACATTATGTTATCTAAGCAAAATCTTACCTTTTTCTTCTTTTCCCCATTTGTATTAGTTCCTTCTAAATATTTCCTTTCCTTTCCATCTCCAGCTGATTCACCATTCTTTGCAAAAGCCTCACTATTTTTCAATTCCCCTTCATTCTTGGCAGCCTGTATTCCATTATTCTTAACACGCAATATACCTTGTCTTACTCTACCGTCTTCTGTTCTACCTTTTGTTATGTATTCCATTTTTGTTTTGCTTTCTTCCAGAAGCAAATCTGTAACAGTATTATAGTCTCCATTCATGGTCAGGTTAACTGAATCTCTTTTACCATTTTCTGTATTTATGGAGATATTCCTCTCAGAACTAAAAAAGTATAAGTTTCTTAATTTCTGTTCACCCATTTTTTTTTTAAATTTTAATACAGTTCTCTACGCTTTTATAAATTTATTCGTTCGGCACCTATCTATGTTTTCGATAAATGTACACAAAATAAGGCAAGCACTCATACGTATGCACTAATATACATAAGATTATGTAAACACAGGTTAATATACTCATATGTAAATATATGCTCATGCATACATATACATATGCTTATACACATGTAGGATAATGGGCACATATATAAGCAGGTAAACATATATGTATGTGTGCGAGGATTAATGCATGTATATATGCTTAAATAGGCACTCTACAAAAAAGAGTTTATCCCTCTTTTATATATATATATATATATATATATATATATATATATATATATATATATATTTCTCCTTTTTCAATTTTGTTAGCTATCTACTTAGTTATGCTTTCTTTCGACAATTTGTAGATAGTAACATACGTGATATTATATTCCCTTTTAATGAGCTTTGTAAATAGATCCTCAATTATGTCCTTTTGAATTTCTATTTTTTTAACAGGCATGAAATAGTCTTTTTCGAGGTAGAAAAAAAAAATAACTTAAAATTTATGTTTATAAATTTTCAGTATTGCATTTCTTCTGTGCACCTCAATTTTGCTTGAAAAAAATTCTCAGTTATCTCTATCTTAAAAAAGTATGACGTGAAATGTGTACTTCGCTGTAAGTTATATATCTTGTAAAAAATGAATGGTCACCATTTTACGTAAAAGTAATGCGGCATTAACATTTTTTTTTACGCTCGCCTTTTTATTTATACATCCATTATATCGTAAAAATTATTTTACTTTTTCTTTACTCTTTACATATGTAATAATAAATATGCGAATTTTTGTGTATGCCTTTTTTTTTTTTTTCTGTACCCCGCAATTTAAAATTTTCTTTTTGCTGTGCGCACATCACGTAATAAAATGGCAACAGCACCCCGGAACGGCTTTCCTTTTCTTCATGCCACATTTCAATATGTACCTCCTAAACATATATGTGTCTCTACATGTCCCTAAACGCTTCTATGCTTATCTATACTCTCCTATGTGCACGTGTTCTTCACCGCGTGCATATTACAATTTAAGGGATAATACGCATAAGCCACATACACATACTTACATACTCGCAAATGGATGCATATCATTACATATGTGCTATACGAAAGGTATAACGTTTTTACAAAAAGGGAAGAAAAGAATATATAATGCCAATGGTTATGTCGCAAAGGAATACACTGCTATATCTCATCAGTGATGAAACGTATAAGATGCCAGGTGAGAATGTTGTTCTCCAAAAGAAAAAGAAGCCATTACTTAATAGGTCACAAACGAGTGCTTAAAATTAAGAAGGTTTGCAAAAATATCTAAGGTAACAATTTAAGTGGCCTATAAATCCATGTAAAATTTTTTATTCTACTGTGTTTTATATAAATCCATTATGGGCCTAGATCCACTTTTACGAGTATCCTTTTACTAAAAGCAATTGTGCAGCTCTTGTGAAGTTTAATCAAAGCACATGGATTTTATTCAAATTTACGAATTCGTATTATACACATCGCATTTTCGTTATCTCCACATTTTTAGTTTTAAAGGGCAATGTAAAGTATACTATATTCTTAAAAATTTTCCACGTATACGTAAAAGTGGTCGGGTATTCCTTTTTCCTTTTTATGCATGCTCTTAATTATTTACTAATGTTACTACAAAAAATTTAAAACATTCAATTCTTAGTGAAGTACCGCTATTTTTACTATCTTTCAAAGATTCATAAAAATATATATCTAGGTCATTTATAATTTAATTCTTTTGCAATAAAAACAGTATATTTTTTCTATGTTATACTTCGTAGTATGCACGCCGTTAATGGAACATGCTGAATAGAGGCTTTTGTTTCTACCGATGCGACAAAAATGCTACATAGAGTAGTTACAATGTAGGCTATAATCCATATTTTCTACTCTTATGAAATTTTTATTTTTAACGATTTATCCGTTTTGCAGATAAGTTGTGTGACCGTTGGCCCCATTTTTCTAAACTATATTTCTTTTGCTTGCATTTTCCGCTTAGTTATTAGTATAAAGGAGAGAGCACGTTTATGAGTTAAAATCAGCATAAGGGATACTATCGATCGTTGAAAAACATGTGTCTTCGTTAATGTAAGCATCTTCATTAAGTCCTTTTTTATCCACTGCTAAAATTGTTGTCTTCCATGTTTTGTATTTTTTCCCTCTTTAACCAATGACTTGAATATCATTTGCATTTTTCCATCTCACCTTGTAAATGTGTCGTTCCATGTATTTTCTTTTCTTTTACTGTACATCATCTTTTCATCCATTCCTCCACCGGCACGCTGGTAACACCAACAAAAGAATTTTCTCCATTATAGCTACATCTATCTCTCCTATTATCCACTAAATCATATATCTTATTCGATGAGATCATTTTTTCTCCTTTTTATTCCTTATCTATCAGTATTTTCTCTTTTTCGTAAAAATGGTTTTAATCGTAACCATCCGTGTCCTAATTAGGGTGTTAATCAAAAACTTTTTATTACTTTTTTTTTTTTTGAGAGACTACCGTAATCAAAATAGCCTTCATCCTGCTTGTCTAATACATGTCCTCCCTTGTGTTTAAAGAATATTTCAGAATTTCCTTATTTTTAAAATAAACTTTTAATTTATATACTTCATGAATGCTGTCACGCCACTGTCAACACAAACGCCTATACAACATCTACAATAAATCTCTACTTTTCGCAATAAAAATATTGCACACGTTCGAATATTCTCCTAAATCGTTTGACTTATTAATCATACTAATTTTTTCAAATTTTTAATGATGAATATGTAGAGTATTACTAAACGGTTTTCTTATTATTTTTGCGTTTACTACATTAATTTCATCTTGTTTATTCTTAGTCTCAGCAGTATTACTACCTAATTTAATACACAGAGCATAATGTTTTGAAATGTTAGGTGACAATAATACACTGTTTGTCAACATTTCGATTATGTCCACGGTCCATATTTAATATTTGCATGCATAGCACGTAATATATAATAATTTATCTCTTTTCAGTCCCTCTTCCACCTTATCATACTTCTCTTTCCCAATTAATCCATTCGAATCAGCAAATGATTCCACAATCACACAAGTTCGTACTTTTTCCCCCGTGTTCCTTTCTTATGGCCATCCTTCCATAAATGCATCTTAGTTCACGTGCAAATACTACGCTTACACCCCTGCTGTACATTTTATGCAAAAATTCATTAAGACATTTTCGACTGCCTATTTCCGTTCTTGCGTTCGTAGATCCCCGAGTTCGAAGCAGAGGCCGCTAACATTTTCTTAATATCCCACTCGTTTTTTCGAAGTATTTTCAAGGGCGTATCAAAGCATGCATAGGAATATATCACGGAACACCTGAACATCTGCAAGCATATATAGGCATAGACAAATGTTTGTGCACGCATTATTACACTTTCCTTTCAATTTAACACAATTAATCCGTTAAGCCTATTTCGCTTTTATTCAATTTTGTATTACACTTCGCTAAATCAGAAGAATAAATTTCCCTTTCCGAATATATATATTCTTTCTATCACGAAAAATTACGCATCTTTCGCATTTTACTTATATAAAAGTAAAAAAAAATGTTTTCAGCACAAAAGGAAAAAACAGTTATCTTAGATGTTTTTATTTTTTCAAAAACATAAGCAATCGTTTAATTTTCCAATGTGCACATTAAACGTGATAGAAAAAATAGTTATCAAAATGGCTCTATCAAACAGCACTAGCTATGGCAATAACGTGCCTATATTAGAAGAGGTATATTTTCCTACAAAAAGTAAGTTCTTTTTCCAAACACAAATGTTTAAAATAGAAATAAATGAGGGATGTTCTTATTTTATTTTATTTTATTTTATTTTTTTTTTTTTTTTGCCGCGTCTTTTTTCAAAATAATTAAACATTTTCAAGGAGCATGCAAGAAATGTTTGCAAAAATAAAAAGAACAAATGAGCTATTTTTTTTTTTTTAAAGGTTTTGTATTAGCTAATTAAACATTTAAAAAAAATCATTTGCACGTTTAAAAACAGCAAAACAATCCGCGCACCTTTTTTGATATATATTTGTCAGGAAATACTACCAGATTGTTTAAAAAGAGAGAACAAATTATGACAAAGCACACATTTTATATGCTTTTTTTTTTTTTTTTGCCGTTTGTATGTAGCATATCTAAAAATATAGCATCTTTTTTTTTTTTATTTTTTCTATTAAATAAAATTTACAACAGTTTGCCTTGTATACAAGTTAAAAATAGATAATGATATTTTCGTTTTTACTGCTTAGCGATTGTTCATTTTACCGCTATTATAACCATACATTGATTTACTTTTTCTCAAAAAATGAACATATCACCTTCGTAAAAGTTAAACATTTGTTATGCATTCCGCATTGTGTATTTCTGAAATGAAGAATGCAAATATGCCTATTTCTGTTTTAACATAACATTAATAACGCATTTCTATTTTTTACGTACAACGTTGGTCCATATACATGTATATACACACGGATAAACCATGGAAACACCTCGATAGAAATGAAGAATTGTTCCAAGGGTGCCACATTTAAGTAGAGATATAAACTTTACAGTAAACGCAAAATCGAAGTGTAATTCAATCACTGCAAAAGTGCATAAGGAACCATGCCATTTACACCCAAAAAATTAAATAAAAAAACAATGCTCTGCCCAAAGGAAAAATTAAAAATGCATATTATGCAATGTTTATAATTGAGCACGAAGTTAATATCTTACAGGTGTTGTAATACCTATTTTTTGAAACACTTAGGAACACATCAATATTCACGAAAAATTAACACATCAAAGAAAGAAGCCACGTAAAAATGTAGTAAAAAAATTAATGGTGAATCCCTTGAAGGGTGATAACATGTTATACGTTTAATATAAGGATTTAATAAAATTCTTTAAAAAAATTTCCAATTATAAGAATTCCCGCAAATTTTGTAACTTTTTGACAGATAAATAAAAACTCGATAATTAAACCTTTTCATTGTTTTTTTCCCAATTAATAATAGAAATAGGAAATAATATTATATTAAAAGCGCAATACAACAAAGGATAAATTAATTATAAAATGTAAAGGATGTTGAAAGTTAGTACTTTAATAAATATTATAAGATATTGAGCAAAATTACTTTTTGATATGTTGCCAATTTTGTTGTGTAAGCTTTTTTGCATACTACAATTTTTTTAGCGTAAATATGTGAAATATCTAGCATGGCGAGCTTGGCGTCGAATGCTATCATCTCAAAAAAATATTATGGTTCTCATTTAGATAAAAATAGAAGTTCAGGTTACTTTGAACCATTATAAATTGCAACATATTTCTCTTCAACTGCATTGCACAAAAGGAATGTTCCATTTAATTATTTTATTTAACTCCCATTATGAAAATAATACGAAAAAAAAATTTAATTATGCAGAAAATAAATTTATCTTTATAAAATAAAAAAAAAATAATTATGTACCTTTTTCTAGAGAATTTTTTAAAATAGTTATCTAAACGTATAACTTATGAACATTTTAATTTGCCGTTATTTAGACAATTTTTCCAAGCAATCTAGGTTCATTACTTTTTAAAATATTTGTATGTATATTTCGTAAATTCAAGGGTACAATTTTAAAATATGGAACAATCGATAAGCGTATAAATAAATCCTATTCATTTTAAGCATATTATTATTAATAAAAGATATACTAATAAATAATGAAATAATCAGGTATTGAAAAAAAAAAAGAATCCATAATATGGAAAAAGAATAGATAAAATTTTTTGAATGAATAAAATTAATATTTTTTAGTAATAAGAATTAGAGAAATATATTTGTAACTGAAATATTCTATCTAAATAATTATAGAAAACTTGTAATTAATGTCATTTTTTCACAACTGTTCTCAATCTTTTGTCAATTTTTTCTTTCCTAATTAATTTTTAATAATAGAAAATATCTATTTACATTATGTTAATATTACCTAATTTTTATTAAGAACATAAATAATTATTAGAAAAATTCATATGTATTATTATCTGAAAAGCCAAAATGAGACATTGTTTTCTCCATATTCTGTCAATAAAATAATATTTAGTAACGTCAACAATGTTTCGCTACTATAAATAAATGTAGAGAAAAAAAACATCTATATCCCCATTATAATATTCTAATTTCAATGCTTATAATAATCCAAATAATAAAAACAACGTACAGTTAAACGTGGACATAATAATTTTACCGTTTTAATGTTTATCATTCTTATTGTAATAAATTACATCATTTTCTTATGAAAAATGTAGTTTATTCATTTTTTACGTTCTAATATTTTCATTTAATTCTTACGTATATTTATTATTTTATATAAATAATCCTTTATTTTGTAAATTAGCAGTTGCATTATTTATTTTGCATACTGGCATTTATTTGAATAATTAAGATATTCTCCCAGTCAAATTAATTACTCATAGAAGCAAAATAGGCAGAACTGGATGTTGTTCTGCATAAGAATTAAGAAATATTGCGATATTCATTAGAACGTTTACATATATATTTTTAAATATAAAATAATTAACTTCAAAACATATATACGTACTATTTGTTAAGTGGCACATCTATCTATTAGAATAGTGTTGTTTCTACAATTATGATGTTGGTTTAGTCTAACTCATAAATTATTTACTCAAACCTTTATATAGAATTGTACAGATCCAGACGTACATAAACACTAATTACAATGAAGCAGTTCGATAAATATAAAAGCAATTCCATGTGCAGCAGGAGTAAAACTAATTATTAATAACATTGTGCATAAAAAATCTATTAATGGGAAAATAAAAAATGAAAAAGACTTACGAACTTTATTAGCGATAATGAAATATGTTATATACTGTTTATCATTAAAAAGGATAATATATATATGAATCGTAATTCTATGGATATATTTTCCTTTTTTTTATAACTAGCTATTTATCTGCATTCTTTTAGCATTATATATTTTTTTCATATAAAGTAATATAAATTTTAGACGAATATATATATATTTGCTACCATACTATTTCATAAACAGAATAAAATACATAAAAAGTTACGTCATATATACGGTATAACAAAGAGATAAGTTCTTAGAAGAAATATTAATGGATTCAATCATTTTTCAATCACTCGGTTGTAATTTTTATTATTGCAATTATTTCATATGTATTAATCGAAGTAAAACCCTATTCATATATTAAAACATATATATTAGCATATGTAATATTGTCATTTATATCCCGAAGATATGGGGAATTTTTAAGTTCTTTATATTATATGTGTCTGCATGTATGCATAAATTAAATTTCCAAAATATCTAATAACCCCCCAAACAAAAAGTAATATAACTACTGTAGAAACTAATGGGAGTTGCGACGATACAAGTGACCTATTGGAATCCTGATGTTAGTCATGATGAGAAAATACAAAAGTGTACGCAAACATTTACTGAAATTAAAAAACACGTAAATGGAGAAATTAGTAAAATAAATCAAATTGGAAAAGGAGACAACGTTGCTTATTCTATGTGTGAGGAATTAAAAGAATATATAAATAGTGAAAAGAATATATATAAGGAATGTTTCAGTGATGACTTTTCAAATATTAATACAGAAATTAAAGAGTTGACAGATACAGCATTAAGCAAATGTGGTAATGTTTTTGACGAATTTGAAAAATTGCACAGAGTTCAAGAACCTACTAATTTAAATGCTAAAGCTGAAGAATCTCTTACTGAACATGAAGACTGTAAAAAAGAAACAGCAGTAGAAGGGGAAAAATGTGAAACAAAACCAGAAAATGGAGCAGTTGCCCTTGAAGCACAGCAATTAACAGATCAAGGTAAACAAGAATTAAATGGAGGACTTCCTTCAGAATCCGACCCCAATACAATTCCTGAAGGAAAATTTAGAGAAAGTATAGCTCCAGAAGGAGGGGATAAATCTCAGTCCTCTAGTTCTAACCTTGAAGGAGTAGCTGATCCAAAGGCCGATTCCCCTGCTGGTGATTCTGGAGATACTAGGACAGTTGATTCAAGAGTTTCTTCAGAAGAACCTAAGGATGCTGTTGATCCTAATGATATACATGCTACGGATGATTTGGGAAGAGCCAGTTCTCAACCAGGAGGTGATTCTAGTCTTCCGGTTGCTACAACAGGTAGTTCTACATTTCCAAATTTTTCTAGTACTGTTGTCACGGAAACATCTGATAATGTAATCAGCTTCACATCTGATACCCAACATATTAAAATTTCCGGTAATTCATCTACAGGAACATATGTAGAGGGGAAAACTACTGGATTACACCCACCAACTGGAGAACAACCATCTGATGCGGCATCACCATCTCCTGGAGATTTGTCAACCAGTGGAGGATCCGAAATGCATGAAAAATCGTCTCGTGGTGAACATGGAGATTCTGCTAAAGAAGGGATAGATGGTAGTAAGGATCAAGAAAGGGCGGTTTCTGGAAAAGAACAGTTTACTGAAACCCAGTCAACATATGTGCAGTCATTATCTGACGGCCAAACAGTACATCATGACCAGTCTCCCGATGCAGGACATCTGGGATCTATGACACAGAAAACGTCTCTAGAAGGTCACACAACCCAAGACACATCATATCATGGAGGTATGTGAGCAAACGAATCAAAAAGACAAATAAATGGACATCAGTCGCAGCAAAATCATATCCATCTTACAGCTGAGTCCTTCGCTTAAAATGCATAACAACCTCGCATATTTCCCATTATCCATAACCACGGTGATCACAATTCTGATCAAACAACTACACCACATAATGCACGTGTCTTAACTACAGGTTCTCCTTCAGATGGAGGAAAATTGACTACAGAGGATGGAAATTCCTCTATCCTTGATTATGATCTTGGTGGAATTCCAATTAAGACATATATCACAATTGGTATATCAATCCTAGGATTTATTCTACTATTAATTTTTCTTATAAAAGTAATATAAACTTACCTATAAAAATTATAATCAATATTTTTATAACTTTTCTTTTTTAATTAAAACGTAATTTCATAAAACTGCATATTCTCATATTACAGTTTACTGTCTTAGGGAGATTTTTTAGGAAAAAAAAAAAGAACAATAAAGAAAATATACAAGAGGAATTACACAGAATAATGTATTCACCTTCAAGTTTAGAAGAACAAAATGTCTATTTTTCATATGATAATTCAGAATACTCACAATACGATAGTCAATATTAATATTAAAAAAAATGATGACAGTATAAAAAAAGAAAAAGATAAAAGTAAAGGAGCTTGAAATGATATAAAATGTATGATGTAGGAATCTATATCGTATTTACATTTGGAATTATTAACGGTATTGAAGAAATCAAGGGTAAAGTTATTGTAACCGTAAATAAATAAGATGTTAGAGCTAATGATTATATAAAAAGTACAAAATTTTATAACATACGACAAGATGAGAAAGAAGCTCATAAAGGAAAAAATGATTTAAAGATTATCAGATTCAAATTCTGGTTTACTGTTTGCAAATCCAATAATAAGGAAGACTATTTTAACTCTTAATTTTTGCTAATATATAAACTAAAAATATGTATCGGAGAAACAAGCGAATAATATAGATTAACACATAATAGTTGTACGAAACGTATGTACATGTATAGATTAGTGCAAGAAAAAAAAAGGAGATAATAGAAATTACATAAAAGGATAAAAAAAAAAGCTTAAGGAGTGAAATTACTACTTAAACGTTTTTCCTACATGTTCTCATTTCCACTTAAAACTAAATAATGGTATAAAAAATGATAAGAAAACGTTTAAATTGGAGGAAATAAATTACATTATGTAGAGCTGCAATATAAACTATCCCTAGTTGAAAATATATAACAAGAAATTACATTCTTACAAAACATCTTAAAGAAGAAATCGTATGTATGCAAGGAAAATAGCACATTTATGAATCACTAGGTGTGAAAATTTTAATGCACTGATAATATGTAGAATAGAATAATTGAGGAAAACACAATATTATACTTGTAAAAATGTTTATTATTAAAATATCGTTGCAAACAATTTTTTCAGTTTTTTTTTTTCTTTTTTTTTTGTATAGACATATATTGCTTTCATAAGCTTTTATTTGATCGAAGCATGCCATTTATACAAATCAGTATAATATCCCAGAAAAATACAATATATTGGTAAGATAAATAATATTTAATGCAAGTAAAAATAATTGTATTGGCGCAAATATGTAATCGAAGTGTGATTCAAATATGTAATATTTAAATATACCAAAAGATGAATACACACCGAAAATTATGCTTCTACATATAAGTTTTATGCATTTATAAATAAAATATAATAATGCATTAATGTTTCCGTAAATACCTGAAAATTTATATAAAAAAAAATATAGATTGATATGTAGTTTATGAAAATATGGTGTAAGACCTGAATGCGCCCCCCAAACGAGTTTATTTTTATTTTTTGTTTTTTTTTATATTTTTTTTGTGATATGTGCATATCTTTTCTTAATTGTAATTTAGAAATATGTATATTTATTCATATAAGTTAAAAAAGACATTTTCTCGTGATGCTACCTAGTTAGCTATTAATTTGAGATGCCATAAAGCATAAACATGAATAAACCGAATGATTTTTATACACTGTTAAAACTTTTGTATAGTGTAACAGTTTCATTTCCTAATTGGTGAAATCATCCCATTAAGTCATAATTAATATTAGCGCTTAATTATATGATAGGATTAGAATTCTGAATGCATTAAAATTATTAGGAACGTATAATTTAGCATGAATAGCAATTTTGTATAAACTTACAATGTAGTTTTTTCCTATAGCGCATTTCACAATTTTGCATACTCCTATTTAAATTCATATATTTTCATTTTATCATAGAATTAATAATAAAAACTTTATTTTAAAAATTATTAGCTTCATATTTGAGACGGAAAAGTTCGCAGCGACTTTTACACTTTAACATGAAGGAAACAATTCAGTAAACTTATGGCTAGTTCATGTTCACACTCAAGTATCATTAAAACACTCAATTTTTGATTTTGAATATAATATGTACGACAAGCATTTTTGGAGTTTATTCCAATCTATTAAAGATAATACAGAATTGCCAAAATTTTGTGTAATGCACTAAAAAAAGTAATCATGAAAAAATGCAAAGCCGACAAATGTATCTACCCTTTTGTACATGATCCTACAGATATAATGTTATAAAGGGTAAGAATTACTTAGTTAATTTGGAAATAATATAAATTTCCATGATATAACATATAATGGTAATATATATATGTATAATATGTCTATTGTAAGCATAGAATGCATGTCTAATTCAATCATTAACAAATTATAAGGCATTTCTTGTAGTAATTTAAAGAGTGGAATAAAGAAGTGTACATAATACAATATTCAAAGCGAATGAAATTAAAAGCATAAGTTGTCGTATTGGTTATTTTTAACTATGAGATTTACATAATATTTGCATTACATTAACTGCCATTTGGAACACGTAAAAATACTTTTATTTCATTACGTTAAATAGATCACCTGTGTCAAAATATAAATAAAAATATATTGTTAACCCATGAGTGTAAAAATCCCTAAAGTTTTTTGTCACAGCAAATACGATTAAAAAATATGTTTAATAAAATAATTAAAACTACTATACAATTATAAATTTTCCTCAAAAAAGCAATTTTTTGACGAATAATTCAAAGCTGGATAAGTTAAGGTTTTCCTTATATTTGCCCTAATAAGAGAAATAGAAAATAGCTATATTAAAAAATATATATATTACAAAGAATAAATATGCATTATAAGGAATGAAAATTATTACATTACATCATTTAAAGTATTTAAATAATATTATTCTTACGTATGTTATCAGGTACAGCGTATAAGAATTTCCATGGGTCTCAATTCTATTAGTTCATATGAAAAGTTTGTATAAACAATTGGACATTTTTACTATAAATTGTTACATTTCAAATAAAATTATGACAATTTATTACTGTCGTGGGAGAAATTAAATAATTATTATGAACTCCATTTCAGATCGTTAATCGTTTCTCTCACACTGTTATGTGGAAAAAGGTTATGCCGTGCAATAATCCTTTTAGAATATTTCTATAAAAAAAAAGCGAAAAATCCTCAGTTGCACGTGAAACATGTATCATTTATAAAATAAAAAATTTACCAGTTTAAAAATATATGACAGATTTTTTCTAAATGTCTTTTCGTACTTTTTGAATTTTATTACAAAAATACGATATGCTATTGTTTGGATATTTTTTTCGAGTAATTCTGATAAAAACTCATAGCCCGTTCGCATATATTCGTACAATTAGGTTCAAGTTTGCATTTTTTTAGAATATACAACAGTTGAAAAAAGTATCAAACCATTCTTTTTTATCTTATTAGTGTTATTATCAAGCAAAACTAGTATTTTAATAAGGAAAGGTTGAAGCAACAGAGGAAATATTATAATACGGAATGAACCATTTAAATAATTTTTCCGTTATATGAATCTATAAAATTTGAATAAATCACTTAATTATTACAGGAAAATAATTATTGATATTTTATCACAACTATCATTGATCTTATTTATCTCCTACAGTTTAACAACGTATTTTTCAAAGTACTAATAAAAATTATATATCAGCAATATGCAAAGTTACGGATTTTATTAGTTAATATATTAATTCTTCAAAAAATCTTTTTAAAAATCAATACTTAAAAAGCTTGAAATGGAGTAGTACATTAAAAACTCTAAATCTTCATAATAAAATAAAACCCCTTTGATTAACCACACTTGGCTAAAATTTAATTCATACAAAACAAAGAATAAATGAATAATCTATTGAATATAACATTTTTAACAGTCCCATTAGTAAACATTTTAAAAATAAAATAGGATTAAACCTTTTACCTTTTCCGTATTTTTCAATTATATTACACGTTATTCCATATACAAGTTGCGTTATTTTACTTTATCATGTTAGGAGGATAAAATATATTTAATTACATTCTTTTTTAAAATTTTGAATAGGTCATTATGTTTTTACAAGCACACGCGTTTGTTTTTAAAAATTTTAAATAATAAACTTAAATAATAAATTTAAATAATAAATTTAAATAATAAATTTAAATGTTTATTTCATTAATTAGTAATTGTACTAATTGCGTAACTTACATTTTGGTCATTAAAGCATGACCCAAATAAAAATAATTGTTCGCGCAAGAAAAAATAAGCTCAGAAGTAAGCATATACCCATTAAAGAAACTATTCTTAAGTAATGCATTAGAGCATATGAATGTATTTATGTAATTAGGAAGAACAAATGTAATTAATCTCCAGGTAAATTACGGCGACACATATTTATTAAGCATGAAATGGTTATGTCATCAGCAAACTATTTCCACAACTATCAAGACATTTTATCGTAATTCACAATTTGTTTATTCTTATTTTTAAGCAAAATACGAAGGCTAAAGCACATGAACATATTAATTACAATGAAGCATTTCCATAAATATAAAAAGAATTTCACATGTAACAGAAGTAAAATTGTACTAATTATTAATAGCGATATGTGCAAAACGTCTATTAATGGAATTACTTAAAATGGAAAAGAAATTCATAGTTGAATGTAGATAATAAAATAAATGTTAGTGTATTCGTTTATCAAAAAAGATAATATGTATATTATAATTTTGTAAAGTCCATTAAAATCGTTAATACCACGTGTACGCTATTTTATACGGTTTTGTTTTTATTTGTAAGGGAGAATATGCATTTTCGAAAACATATTTATATTCTGCTATTATTTAATTTCAAAATAAACTGAGATTGTATGTCCATTTATAATGTATATTAGTTCTAAAATTACTATGATTGTTTAGAACAAACAATAATGAATGCAATAACCATACACTTATTTAGTACGAATTTTCATTATTCTTGATAATTCGAATATATTTTATTAAAGCACACTAATGATAAGCTAAAATATATAAATGGATAGACCTTAAAAGGTTGCCGTTTATTCCCATGTGCTATAATATAATGTCCTTACGGAAAAGTATAAAATTTGTACTTTATATTTTTATGTATATACACTTAAGGCTTTCTTTTCAAATTGTTCAATTGAAAAAAAAAAAAAAAAGATAGATAAACTCTAATAACAGTGAGTGTGTAGATGGCGGTAGAAGTAACTTTTATAAAACCTAGAGGACACAGGTCACGCACGAAAGATTGCACTAACGAATATGATGATATAGAGGAAGAAGTAAAAAAGGAGGTGAATAATTTTAAAAATCAAAAAGAAGACGATGCAGATTTTGATAAAAAGTGCCAATCTTTAAGAGATTATCTAAATGATTATAATCAAAATAATGAGCAATGTTTTGTAAGTTCACTTTCAACTTATTATACAAATCTTAAAAATTCCATAGAAGAACCATTACAAAGATGCCCTAATCCCCCAAAGGAGCAAGTGGAATTGGATCCGGAGGAAATAAAGCGGATGTCTCAGGGACAACTAAGTCAACAAGGCTCAGAATTAGAGAATCCTGAACAAAAAGCATCAGAATTAGAAAAAAAAACTGAAGCAGCAGCACACTGCAAAGTTAAACCGTGTAACACTGAAAATTTAGTACGTGAAGGATTGCAAGATGGAAGAGCACCTAGAAATGAAGAAACTGCTGCAGGACATTCTCAAGAAGTAGGGTCTTTAAATCAAAAATTACAACTAGGTGATGCACAACCTGGGCATAAAGGACATTCTTCTAGTGCACATGATCCTGTCGATGCTACATCAGTTGGTGAAACTAAATTAACAGATGCCCCAAGTGATAAAGTACAAACCCAATTAGGCACACCTTTACAAGGTGGTATAAAAGGTAATTCTGATCCAAATAGTCATTCTGATGCAGATGGCTTACCTAAAGTTCCTGTACTAAGTACGGATTCTTCTGGTGCTTCTAATGATGCACCAGGTCACCTTGAACCCTCAACTCCTTTATATATTTCTGCAGAAGCTCCTTCCGGTGAAACTGATCATATAACTCATACTACAGAAGCTACAGTTACAGGTCCTTCATCTACTAAAACTACTGGAAAAGAATCACAGGATAAGGAAGCGGCATCTGCTGCTTCATTGTCACTTGATGGAATGTCGTCACATTCTGGACAATCATTACTCAGTAAATCAATGACACCCACTACTCAATCAGAAACTCAACCACAATTACAAGCTAATGGGGAACATTTACTTTCTGAGGGGGATTTATCCCGTAATGTACATACAAGAGATCAAAGTAACCAGGCTGAAGTTGATAAAACTCTCGCACAGCTTCTTCCTAGTACTGGTTTGTTACATGATAGAAGCCTTGAAAGTCCTAGGCAATTTGTACATACCTCTCACATTCTTAATAATTCTTTTGTAGGACATACTCTAAATAATGGGGGCATTTTACATGAAGGTACAGATTCAGGAGGAAAGGATCTAGTTGCCGATGGAAAAGATTCAACGGCACTTTATCCAGTATTTGGCGAAATTTTAATAAAGACGTTTATTGTAATTGCTTCCGTAATCTTTGCAATAATCTTATTGTTAATTCTTCTTGTTAAGGTAAAATAAAGTTTATGCTTTAGCAATATGATTAATATTATTATTCTTTTTTATTTTAATTAAATTGTAATTTTATAAAATTACATCATTTTATACTACAGTATACCCCTTTGGGGAAAGTGTTTAGTGAAAAAAAAAAGAAAAAGCAAAAAGGAATACAAGAGGTGTTAGACGATATGATGTATTCATCTACATTTCCTGAAGAAAAACAAATGTATTTGTCCTACGGTCATCAAGAGCATTCGGGATATGAAGATGTGTATGGAAATTAAATATATAATGAAAAAGCAAAAGCAAAAGCAAAAGCAAAAGCAAAAGAAATAAGAGTAAATAAACAAAAGGAGAATAAAATGTTTAATAAACGAATTTATAGGATATTTATCCATCATGAGGAGCTATTTAAATTATGATAACATGGTAGGATTTGTGAAACGCTAACTTAATGAAATGTTAGACCTAATGGTTTGATAAAAATAGCTATAGTCTAAAAGAACGAAAGGAAGATATACATGAAGACAGTAGAAAATTACCCCAATTTTACATTAATACTCTTACTTTCTACTTAAAAAGGAAATATTAAGAAAAATGCCGACAATGTAATCATATACTAAACGCGTTAAGTTAGTATGCAAAAGGAAAATGTAGAAAGAATTAACATTAGGAAAAACAGTTGTATGAATGTAAAAGTAGTTTCGTTAAAAAAAGGTATAAGTACTATACACGTAAAGTCAGAAGAAAATAGGGAGATTATTACAACTCAGTAACATGGAAGGGTTACAAGAAAAGAAAATAAAGATAAAAATTACATACAGGTGAAAAAAAGAAACGTTAAGAAGTAAAGTTATATAATTATCAGTATGATAAACACAGTGGACGAAAAGTGAATTCCTAATTTACTATGTTACCTAAAATACAACGTCGATATCTATGTCAATGCTAGACACCTTTAATGATTTATCGCTCAAATGTTCTTTTGTTAGAATTATCATTTTATAAAACAGCCGGAGCATATACAAATGCTTTAGCAGGTGTCTAAAAAAATTTCCGAAAAATGTATTTATTAATTTTTGTTTCACTAAATGCGCTAAAGCATTAATTTAAACAAAGACACATTAATGGTTTTTTTTATTTTGTCTGTTTGTTAGTTTCATCATGGTGCATTAATGCGCTCATTTCAGTTAAAATTTTTTTTTTTGTTATATTTTACATTTAAATTTTTAGTAAAAGCATAATTTGTATCACACTGATTACATTTTTAGTATTGATACTAATGCGATACAGCAAAGGGCGAAAACAATCCAATTAGATTCCTACATAAGAATTTCCTTAAATATGTACATATATATGTGTACATATATTGCTTATTTTGTTTTCTTTTTTGAATTTTTTTCTATGTAATTAGAAAAAAGAACTTTATAATTTTAAAAAAATATTTAATTATTTGCCGCTTTATCTGGAAGTAATGCTTCCACATGTCTATTAAATATATGTAGTATTATTGCACGCATACACATTACAGCAAATTATTGAATTTAATAGCTCTGCTATCTTTTCAGCAATGCACTATGTTTTATGCCCAGTAGAATTTCTCCATAATAATTTAACATAATATTTTTAATTTTTTATTAATTTAATATCCTTTTGAACATAACTAGCACGCTTATTCTTTTACTAGCGGTAAACTGGATCTAAACATTTATTTAAATAACATTGATTTAATGGAACACTAAACAGTTTTGATAACGTAGTATACACTCTTCCCCTTTTTATATGTTTCGCATTTAAAAAAAAGAAGGAAAAAAATGAATGTTTCCTTTTTTAAGATGGATCCACAAATATTTGCATATCTTTCAATGGAAATATATTTATCCATGTTTTATATTTTATGTCCAGTGATACAGATGTGTAAAAAGCAATTATTCAGGTAACCTTACATTTTTTTTTATGCATTTCTAGTATGGATATATATTACATCATAATAAAGCATTTTCTGTGCGGATGCCTAAATGGCAAATGCTAAAGTAGTAAATAAATATATCTTTCTATGTTTAAAATATAATTAAACGAAATGAACCAAACAGTATAAGGAAACTTCATGAAAGTTTGTAACAAAATATATTAAGCACCAACATCAAATAAAAAACTGTGAAGAAATACTCTTAAAAAGTAAACGGTAACTAGAACAGTATAGTTTGTTATATAACCTAATTTCTCACACAAAATTGAAGGTGACACATATCAACAATTAACTTTGTAACAATACTTCCTTTGGTACATTAGTATGTGCATAAATACATATGTTTCATTCTTTATTATACATTTAAAGCTTCATAATAACTCTATTTTTTCCTAAAAAAGGTTTCAATACAACAAATATTTACCATGAATAGTAAAAAAAAAATTATAGATGTCATGGCGAATGCTCTTCTTGCTGAAAATTCTTATCATAGAACTTAAATTTCTTAGTTGTTTGTGCATATTAAAAAAAGAAATGTATTTCTCATATCATAATGATCTAAGTAAATTACTTAAAAAACATATACTATTTATATTAAGGAACAGCTCTGTCTTTAATTTGTTAAAAATATGAACTAGGTGAAAATTTATTTTAATTGCGCATTTAATTAGTTCAAAATTTTTTTTTTTCTCTATTTCCTTTAATTACTTTCTCTACTCACATTTTAGGACTACTCTATATATCACTAAATGCATTACTTCTATGTAATTTAAAAAACGCAATCATATAAATTAATTTTTACTCACGTTCTTGGTTATAGTTTTTGCTTCAAATTATTTTTGCATTTTCAGCGAAAATATCTTGTTTCGTAGTAAAAGCCCACGCGTGTATAGAATTGTTCGTCCTTTATACATTATTCTATGTACTAAGGAATTACGAACAAACGGGATATGTAAATGCGCACAACATTATAACGGTTTTTCATGCAAAAAAGGCCACCAAGAGTTAGCAGTTGCTAATATTTCTAAGTGTCAAAAGTTGAAATATCAATCTATTTCACGATTTCAGCTGATTCACGTAATTTCTTATCAGAATAAATGTACAATAGTGCAAATAACATTACTTTTTCGTTTTCTTTTTGTAATTATCATGTACTCCTAAATTTTCTATTTTTTATAAAGAACCCATGTTTATTTTCTTCAAAATGGAACATTCACATATTGATACATTTTGATTTTTCTTTAAAATTATCTTGTTGATGCTTCAAACGAATTGCACTCACAACATTTTGTAATAATGTGAATAATTTCCCTTTTAATGTAATTATTTTTGAACAGTGTCGCAACTTTTTGGTAAATAAACATACAGTTTTTCCTGAAAAAAATGGAGTAAAAAAAGTAAATTATGTGCAGTAAAAGAGGATAACTAAATATTTATACATGTAGAGTAAAAATAAGAACAAAACCAAAAGTAGAATTCCCTCTGCTTACTATAGTTACCTTCGATCTGCTTACTTGGTTTTATGGATGGAACTCTTTAAAAAAGAATAATACATAAAGGGAATAAGGAAAAGAATTAAGTAATAATCATCATTTTATTAATAATTACAAAGGCACATTTTTATAGGGTATTCTACTTTTAGTTTCAACATAGTAAAATGTCATAACATCTACATAAATTATTAAATCACTTTTATTCAGATTTGTTATTACTTATACATAATGATGTTTTATTCCTTTTCACAATTCACACAAAAACAAAATAACATGAGTTATAAAGATGGTAGGTTTCGTATTTTTAAAATCATTATCTTTATATACATCTTTTCTCTTAATATGAGTAAAGTAATGATCATCCTATCAAATTTATTATGCTGACTTCGTAAATTCACACTTAGTATTACTTATCATTTTCTACTTTACATTTTGCAGGGGTTAGAAATAGATAGACTTCCTTCTAATAAATATGTAAATGATTTACTTAAAAGAACTGAATTTAATAAATTGGAAGGGGATGGTGCATTTAATGAAGTACATACGAATAACCTAACATGGCTACATAGCTTTAATCCTATGCTTAAATTAGGCTATAACGATATTTCAAAAAAATGTTCTACGAACAACGATAAAAAGTGTTGTAGAGATGTTAACTATTACTTAGATCTTGTAATAGGGTACGTTAAATCTTCAAATCTTGAAGATGATAATGAGGAAGAATTAATAGAATATGTTAATAATGAATGGAAGACTATATTTCAAAATCGCACGCTTGATGATTGCAATAGGGAAGAAAATATAGAGTCTGTACGTAAAAGGTGCGTATTAAAACAATTATATGATTACTGTGATGATAAAAATTTCATTAAAAACAAAGAAACTGAATATAAAGAATTACTTAGAAAAAAATGGGGGAAAATTATCAGTTATACTATATCCAATGATGAAGATTTCTACTTTAACATTAGTGGCAGGAACGGCAAAGAATCATTTGCATATAAGGATTTCTTGTTGGATCCTGAAGAATTCAATTGTGATAATTACGAAACAGTACTGTTGTCTCATATATCACTTTCAGATAAGAAGTTAACTAATGAAGTAGCAGATGGATATGAGAGTTTACCAACTCCTGCACGAGGTGATACACATCAGGACCATTCACCTGATACTGAATCTGGGATGAAAACAGAAATTGAAGAACCAGCTACTTCATTCATGGAACCCGTACTCTCTGCAGGTTTGTCTCTTTCGGGAATTGTTTTCTTCTTTTTTTTTATGTATAAAGTAATATGAAAAATATACTCAAGAAGTTTAATGACGTACTATGATTGCAATAAAATATTTTCATTCAGTAGTGCACATTACGAGCTAAAAATATATTTATACTGTTTAACTATTTTCATATATTAGTTCAGCCCCATTGGTTCTTGGCTAAATAGTTATATGAACAAGAAATATAAAATGGGAAGAAGCACAAATAAAGACGAAACACTTGCATTACTACACGATTTTGCAAACAACGAACATTACATATCATATCATTCCATTTCTCACTAAATCTACGAAAAAGCACTTGCAATTTAATTTAAACTGTTTGGGTAAATACTAAGAATTCATATGATTATAGAATATCTTTGACGTGTAAAGAAAATATAGAAAAGGGATTAATATGAAAACAATTCCAGTACAATATGTATATGAATATAATTCCGTTTATTTGAAGTACTACAGGAAAAAAAATTTCTTATAGAATAAATAAATATGTCAATATTAGAGCTATTATATGCATTTCATATCTACCCAAAGTTTAGAGACTTTTATATATTTCATCAAAACGAGATTATCATGCACAGAGGGAAAAAAATATATACATGAATTTACATGTTACAAAAATGAGTAATTTCTTAGAAAAACAGAAAAAAATAAGAATTACTACACATGCTTATGCTAAATCGGGTGAAGGAACAATTTATGCAAAAAGGAGGGAATTCGATAAGCAAATTAAATGTAGAAACAAAAGAGGCAAGGTCTTAAGCAATATTTCAAAAACAGTTGGTACCGATAAATGGTAAAAAGGTTAAATATCCTTTAAAAAATTGAACATAAAATGTACGTAGTAATAAATTATATATACACAACTTTCAGGTAAAATACACAGAAAAACATCGGTACTTAATAACTATCTAAATAACTACTAGGTTTGTACACTTATTATAGAATTTCTCATATGAGCTAATAGGTAAGAGTAGGACAATTTATAATTTATATAAAAAGGGAAGCTACCCGGTGTTGCGTGCTTTGGGATACTAAAGTATGTATTACAAAAAAACATTTAAACTGTTTTAAGTTTGTCCTTTACATGTTAATATGAATTTTTAATAAAAATTAAAGTCTGTTCATTTGAACCATAACCTAGTGAAAAAGCACATTCATGTTTAAATATTTCTATATACCATCTTAATTGATTTCATTTAAATTTAAAGTTCGTCTTCAAAAAAATATTCACTTATGCGATAATCACGCATTCTTTTAGTGAATTGAATATGTGTTTTGTTACGTTAATGTCTGTTTTGTAGTATAATAAAAGCTTAGTTATGCATCGGTTTGCTTACAAATTAAATGTATACATGTTTTACAAAACTATATATGCATAGCATGTGTGCTTTTTCCTTAGAATTTTACGTTTTTCCTGGTGAATTATTCTTTTATATTATTAAATTATAAATGGCTTAAATAATATTCTAATTTTTTGCCATTTGTCATCATCTTAACGCCTGTTATTTTATTTTTCACATAAAAATAAAAAATAGAAAAAATGCTCAATTTTGCTCAAATTCTGAAAATTTTAAATTGGTATTCCATTTGTGAAGAGTTAACATTTTACAAAAATTACTAGATAAAAATTTTTGTTATAATGATATTATAGAATAGGACAGCATTTTCTTTTAAGTTCCAGCAATCCCTTTTGATATGCACTAATGACAATTCTGATATGTATTATTTTAACGTACATTTAATTGTTTGGCTAGTAGTGGTGATTTATAATGAAGCTACTACTAGCATTGATCATCTCTTAACAGGTCATTCCGTCATAAAAATTGTGCATATAAGTTCATAATTTCACAAAATTAACAAAAACATGTTTTACACTTTTAGATATTACACGTCTGGGTGAGATCCCTTTATTCACTTGAACAGCGGTAATTTACATGATTGTACAAATTTTTCACAGAGTAAAGAAATATATATATATATATATATATATATATATATATATATATATAATAGAGTTGGCAGAATAAACAATTTCTCCCATTTAATATAGGAAAACATACTATCCTTAAGCTCTCTTTCCACGCACACAATATATTTCAAAAATGTATATTGTAACTCTCGATACGCTGAAGTAAACGCTAAGTAAAAAGTTATTCCATTTAAAAAAGAAAAAAAGGTTTACATAAAATAAATAACAAACTTTAAACATTAAAATAATTAGAATATGTCAAAAAGTAAAACTCATATTGTAAGCCAAAAGAATGTGTAATGACGGATTCGCAATATTAAATTTGAGCAAATTGTAGATAACTCCAAACAAGGTGTGGGATGTGACAGCACTTCTTCAATTTAGATATCTTCAGTTAAATACAATATATTGAGCATAATGAAAAATATGAATAAATAAAATATAAAATAATTTGAAAATAAAAAGGGCATATAGAAATGTATAAAAATATAACCTACAACGTTTTATGATATACTAGTTTGGAAACACAGAATTTGCACATTTTCCATTGGCTATGTAAAATAAACTACGGTGATAAAAATAGTCATAGAGTTTCAGATTAAAGGGATAAAAATAAAAAAACTAAGTTTTTTTGTTATTGTTGTATAGAAAATATTCAACAGCCATTTCCAGAAATAAAGAGGCAGGTTCTACATTAAAAAAATAAGGCCCTCCTCAATGCTTTAGAATATTATATGCAGAAAACATATAAAATTAAAAATGTTAATTATAGTTGAAATGAGCATCCAAAGAGATGTATCTAAATTAATCTTTTTACTCATGACGCTTTCTACATATTGATTAGTTATAAAAATGTTAACAAGGTAAATTTGTTCCGCTAAAAGTTTAATAAGGATATTTATAAATTCACAATTTTCACTTCGCTAACAATAAAAACAAATAAAATTAATCATTTATTGTTATAGCATAAATTTACTCAAAATGAACATATAAAAAAAGGCATTAAAATTTTTGATTTTAAAATATAAAGCATAACGTTAAGTTAAAACAAAATTTTACAAATTATTCATTTCTCTACATTAATTTTCTTTCATCCTTAACACTCAATAAATAAGCTGAGCAGGCCCTTTCTAAAAAAAAATAAATTTTTTATTCCTTTTCTGTTTTGTATGCAACAAAGTGAAAAACTAAATCAATGTATACTTTTGCGACAGTATATTTTTTCCTTTCCATTTAGCCTATTTTTATAGAAAAGTGTTTAATAAATCCTGAAAAATATTCTATTATAGGGAAATAGCTTAATTGCCTTGAGCATCTAATATTATACACACACCCTCACTTAACATGTTCTATTGTAAAAAGGGACCTGCAGAAATTATAACACGTATTCTTTTTTCATTTCCTGCTTTTTATTAGCATGTTATTGTTTGGTAAAATTTTCATAAAAAGAAACACTTATAACTTAAATTTTAAAGATTATTTTACCATACAATAATGCAATAATACGCCCTTCCACTGCGGTTTCTGATTCTACCAGAAATAAAACATATAATATACACGTTTTTAGGAGTTTAATGTATGCTACATATATTTTAATAACATCTTTTGAATTAGATTTTTATTTATACTTCTGATACGTTACAGCCACAACAAGGAAACTCCGCTATACTACTTTTAGGCCTTTTAACGATAATTAATAAGTAAACTTTTTTTTTTTTGTTCACAATTTTTAGTGTGTATTATTTTAATCCTTATAAATTTAATTTGCACTCGAAAAAAATATTACACATTTTATAAATTTTCTTAAAAAAAATAGACCAAAAACTTTGCATTGTTTGTTTGCGTAAAAATTGGCAAAGCACATCATTTTTAAATCATAAAATGCGAATAATTTACGAAAAATTCAATTCAAATTAAAATACATTTATAATGTTCATTAATTTTCATTTAACGAAAACATCTTTTTGGTAAGCGAAATCGCTACATTTTATTAATACTTCCCCTTCTTGCGTATATTTAAGTTTAATGCCCGCGATACATGTGAAGATTGTGTTGTCAATGTCCACAGTTGTTATCATAAATTTTAATAACAAATAGATAGGATAACTCGAGATAAGTTGTTATACATAACAGAGTCAAATTATTTTCTTTATGCTGATAAACGCTATATTTTTCAAAACCAGTAACATTTATATATTCTCATATTTTGTAGATGCAAAGCGGTATGTTAAAAATATATATTGAAGCTCAAAGTGCGTTATAAATAATCGCTTCTGACATTTAAAATATTAATACAATTATATAGTTCTTATGTGAAGACGCTTGGTGAAAAACAACCTTCTTTGCATGGTATTTTCTCCCAGTTCAAAAAGTATGCTCGCACTTTTTATTTTATCGTTATAATTGTCATATGTGTAAGTTCCTATTTTACACCATGTACTTTGCAAAAATATATTTTATCCTTAGTACAAGTTAAAGAACGCATTACACATATAAATGTTTACTCAAATTCTATAAATAGCAAAAAAAAAATACTATGCGTCAACAGTTCATTTGTCGTTAGCTTTCTTATATAAACATTAGAATCTATAAAATTAATTTATTTCATTTTATTGGTGTGCCACAAAATACAATGGCATCTTGGAGAAATACTAAAGTACATTTACTCTTTTGTATCAATAGTTATTTATATTACATTTTTGCAATGTTCCCCTGCTCTAAGAGCTGAATTCAAAAATTAGTTATGAAAATTCTATTTTAAGCATATCTATTTTCTTTTTCATCTTCTCTTTAGTATAACGTAGTAAAGTCATATAATACATACAAGGATAAATTAAATTTCTACAAGGCAAATGAAAGCCAAGTTTTTATAGGAGATTGTGATAATTTTAATACGAAATATTCAACATATTCTAATTATGATATTCTTGAGACGTGTAAAACAACTATGAGATTTTTAAATCATTCAGAAGAACAGAATAATTCTTATGTTGATGAAGGCTGTAAATATTTATTCTATTGCATATATACTGAAGCGCTGAAGAGAGAAATACATATAGATACTGCCTTTAATATATACGAAATGCTGTTGCAAACATATGATGATGAAAATGATTCATATACATTGCAAGAATATATAAAGAATATTAACAAAGATATGTTATTTAATCTCATAAAACTTATTGGTCTGTATGAAAATTTTAATAAATTAAAAGAAGTATCTAAACCTGCTTGTAAAAATTGCGATTGTGCTAAAGAGTGCGTTAAATGGTATACTGGTTATGTAGAAGAATGTCATGCAGGTTATGACACTGATTTCTGTGATGAATTAGAAAACTTTAGAGATTTATATAACGAGCATATGCTATCCGAAAATGATTGTGTTGGTGTAGAAAAAATATTACCATCTACCAGAAGGGTTGGTCTTGCTTTTGCTATATCAATACCCCTTGTTACATTGTTAATGATGTCTTTTATTTTTTTTATTCTTTACAAGGTTTATATAAATTTTACTTAAAAATTGCATATTATACTACAAATTTTATTACATATTTTCTTAAAAATTTACTATCGCAGAAATATTATATTTTATTCTGTGCAATATATTTTTTTTCCAATATTTTAGTTTACTTCTTTTGGTTCACTACTAGATAAAATGGTAAAGAAGAAACATATATGGAATGATATAGAGAATGATACATATAAAATGATACATGATACGGGAATGATTAGCCATAATTCTGAAAATAGTTCATACCTTATATCATATAATACTTCACTAAATTCCTAAAGATAAAATGTGACAAAGTAATAATTCGTTTTACATACCTTGTTGGAAGAAATAAGATAATTTAGAGGATATCCTTCTGTTAATATGCCATAAATATATGGAAAAATTAAAAATTGAGTATGTGAGCAATATAGAATTAATTTAAAAAATTAATATTCATAGTGTTCGTAACATGACATAATAAATGAAATACGAGTCCGATGATTTATCAAAAGAAAAAACAGATTGATGTGTCTTATAGAAAAATCTTTATATAAATGATGTAACAATGCATAAAATATTACGCGTTTTAATATTTGCATCCTAGGAAAATAAAGAATTTCGAATTTTTTGCATTTTCGGTATTTATATTATTCTTCCTGTTTAATCATATATGTATAGCTAGATCTGTTATAAATGAATATTTCCATTATATATATAAAATGTTAATTCGAAACAAAGGATACTTTGCTAATCACGAACTTGAATTACAGGAGATTTGTGTACACGAACTTAACAATATAAACGAATATTTTACATACATTTTAAAAAGAGTTATCTTTCAAAGAGATATTCTGCTGTATACTTTGTCAACTACAATTCTTTATAAAGTAATTTGTCAGGCACATATGTAATTAGGATATAGTAAATTAAAGATATTTTATTATCAGATGTATTTAAATAAAGCAGTAGAAACTGAAGAAAATTTATGTTCTATAAAAATTTATTAATTCTGCTACATTAAAATAACGTGTTCCAATGTTTCCTTTCCAAGAAGGAGAAAAAATTATTTAAACAACTGGAAGGATAAAATTTCATATGAAAGAGACAACCCAATATTTTATGTTTTAGCGTTCATTCGTACTAAGGGAATAATTAATACGTATATAAATTATACCTTTTAAATAAAATTTCCTTGTAGTTCATTTTTTGTAAATATTTAGAAACATGCATTTCAAAAAAGTAATAAGAAATAAAATTTTTTAATTTTCATAATAATTCATAATTTACAAAACGCACATTTTTGAATACTTTCATAATGTATATACCTATACATATTTTCACTTACGTGTTTGTTAAGCTTGTAATATAAAAAGGTGAAAAGTGAATAAATATATAATGGGGGTTATCCCCATAGATTCCATTGATAAAATGCATATATATTTTTATTTATTTGAAACAAAATCGTTTTAATATACTAGTAAGAATATTCTTCACTACTGCTTAAATATTTTAATATTAATAATTTTAAATTATTAATGTATGCGTTTCTTTATAGTTACATATTTTTGTTTTTTTATTACTTTGTCATTTATGTTAAAAGTAGTAATGTAATAAGTTGCATAATTCATTATTAGCACTATTAAAATTTTCATAGAAACAATACAATTTCATAATATTATTTAACGATTCTGGTTTATATTAATATAATGTCTCCAATAATTACAATTCGTATAATCCCCTTAATTGCATGTCTTTCTTTTTTACTATTATTGTGATTTGTTTTGCAGCAAATGCTAACAAATAGCATTATTACACGCATAATGGCTATTATAACTGTATTATTTTTAGGAACTATATAATTTTTTAAACCTTTCATACATTCATATCATTTACGAGTATTATAGTGGTAGAAGATTTCTTACTCTCGCATTGCTCATTTAAAATATAAAATATTAATTTTTATAATGTTAATAATAAAAAGAAAAATGATTAAGAATTAAGGAATATATTTATTAAAAACAGAAAATTAAATAATTAAATATACAGATATATAAGAATATTATTATATAAACTTGCGCGCATTTCGAAAATGCATAATCTTTGTTAATTTTTTATAATATATGTATGTTTGCATATAACAGCTATTACAACAAATCGTAAAATTATACATATAACGGTACTTATAGTTTAGAATATATATAAATTATGGCGGAATACATAAAATATTCTAATAATAAAATAGTAGTAAGTTCTATGGGCATAATGGGGAGATATCTTTGGAAATAATGAACGTATCAGGCAGATGCATTTTTTCTTATTACATATTATATATGGAATGACATTTTTACATGATCGCATATTCATAAGAATATTATAATGAAATAAATTCAAAAATATTTGGACAATTTTAATATTCATTAGAAATGAATTCTATGCAATCATTTCACTAATATATAATACTTAAACTATTTCGATATATTTTGAAAAAATGTACATCACGTTCACATTTTATGTTTTATGAAACACATATTTAATGGTCACACAAATTCGTTCCATCATACACAAATTTTAATCCTATAATCATATAAATATAATACTTTATTAACTTCTAATTAATTGCCTAATGTAATAATGACCATGTACAAAATGGCTAGGCATATATAACTATGTCAGTGCAAATTCAATAAATAACTTTGTAAATTCCTTATTTTAGAAAATTTTTTGTACATCCACATGTGTAATTATATTTTTTTACAATTTATCATCATATTATATCTATTATAATTAAGTAAATTTTTTGCTTTTCCATATTTCTATTACTAAGTTTAACGCATGAAGCATATTAATGAGAAGCATTTTCTTTCTTCGCCAAAAAGATGTCTTATTGGCACACGTAATTACCGCTTTTCATTAATTTTTATATATAAATAATATATAATATGTTAAAAAATTTAAAGAGCTCTTTTAATTTCTGTCTCTTTAGTAAAAATTTATCATTTATTAAAAAGATCCATTATAACTAACTCATAAGTTAAGTATGAATATAAAATTTTTATTTGCTTTTTTAAAACTAAGTATATCATGTATAAATTCTATTAATAGGCACAGAATATTTATGAACATATAAATAATTTTTTCATAAGATTTATTATAAAAGCATAATATTCTTAGTCGTTTCTATATATGGTAACATATATTATAAACAGTGCATTAATAATAATTACAGTAAGATAATAATAACTTTTGGCAGTTACGTCAACTGAAAATGTTTCATATATTTGGGGGGTACATTTTAAAATAAAGACTACAGTAAAGCTGCTTTAGTATTAGATGTACATAATCAAATAACTGAAAATACTTATCCATCATGTTTTTACTGTTTATTTAATTATAGAAAAAAATGGTTCGCTGAACTGCAAATTACAAAGAATCTTATGGAAAAATATAATCATAGTTTGTCTTATAAATAAAGTTATTAAGAAAAAAAACTTATGAACTAAATGGAATTTAGAAATATTTCAAAAGAGATGTATTAAAGAAAATTTTTTTATTAAAATAATTTTCTAACGCATTAACATAGACACATGATAAATTAATTATTACGTCACTTTGAACATTTTATTATATTGCATTCAAAATAAATTCAGCAATATTAGTTTATTTATCTTAAAAAAGGGAAATACCTAAGAAATAATAAAAATTACCTAATCTATGGACACTTAATGTGCTTAATATTAATAAAAAAAATAGTTAAGTTACCTTTTTATTTAATTTTATACCCTTTCAAAAAAAAAAAAATGTTATTTATTTAAAAATATAAGTATAATATCACATAATATTGCTCTTTTGCATTTTATGAATTCCCTCCTTTCAACATTATTTTATATATTACAAAACTATAAATTAAACACGCAAATTAAATTTTTATATATAACATTTTGTATATATAAAAATTATTATTTATTATTTGTAGTATAGAAAAATATAAATATTCATGCCACTAAAATAGATAGCACTACTTAGTTTGGATGAAGTTAGGTAACGGTTTATTTTTCGTAAAATATGATGCATAACCAAGTGTCCTATGCAAAAGAATTCCTAATATATTTAGTAAAATAAAGACATGTATTCCTTTTAAAAAAATGAGTATTCAATATATTTATAAATTAAAAAGCATTAACATATTTTTTAAGTTGTATAATAAAAAATTTACATACATTTCACCCGATAACTTTACAAATTTGTGGAATACATTTTAAAGAAATTTGTTCATCCAGAAAAGAGTATGAAGAAATACGTTAATAACTTATATAATATTAAAATTTAGCGTGCACGTATTTTAAACATATTATATTTTTCAAATGCAAATATTATTACTAAGAATTATCACAATGAATATAATATATAATAATTTACAAATCAAGAAATCCGAGCAACAAAAATAGTATGATATAATATAAAGATAATTTTTAAAAAGCTTAGAATTCAACAAAATAAAACATAATAATTTAACTATAATGTATACATAATATATTTTCCTTAATATTTTACACTAGTAATTCATCTTTCTCCATATATATAATTTTTACTAATTATTTAAAAACGTATCTGGTCAACTTTCAATAAGACTGGACTATATTAAATGTCATTTAAAAAAGTGTAATACATATATATTATTTTCTCTATTATTAAAATAGATATTCATGTGTTATCCTAGAAAATGTTGTCTTATCAAAGTTTATCATTTATTATTTTACTTGTATTTGGTGCAAAAGAGACATATCAATTATAGTATTCAATAATTATAAGTAGAAAAAAATATTTATAACATAAATAGATAAATTACGCTTTTTAATATATTAATGTTCACATTTGTTATAATATAATTTAAAAAAAAATATATTTCTTATCATATTTTAAAAAATAAATCACTTTTTAAAATATTCTAGCTTACATAGTTCAATATTTTTTTCTTTTTGCAAATACATATTAATTTATGGAAAAATATATGTTCTTTTTATTTAACATTTTATTTGCAGTAATATCAAGGAAAAATATAAAAAATTTGTATACTAAATTGTACGAAACATTAAAAAAATTATATATTATTATTAAAAAATTAAAACACA
The DNA here is from genome assembly GCA_900088485.1 of Plasmodium ovale wallikeri. Lineage (NCBI taxonomy): Eukaryota > Apicomplexa > Aconoidasida > Haemosporida > Plasmodiidae > Plasmodium > Plasmodium ovale. Next base: position 50,018 of record FLRD01001147.1, read on the forward strand.
TTAAAAAAACAAGGATATATTTCAATATATACAAAGGGAGAGATATATAGATATATAATGTATACATAAATGGAGTATTTAATTACAGATATATGGAATCAGTAAAAATATTGAAATAAATTTTATATATTTAGATAACAAAAAAATTATTATTTTAATGAAAATAATATTTTCTTATACTATTTATGCAATTTAAAAATATTTTTCTGAATTTGCCGCATATTAATATATTATAAGTTAATATTTTATATTCCATTAAAAAATATATATGCCTTCTTTTTCCAAAACAAGCATAATTCATTCCATATATACAATATTATATAATTAATACAAATAGAAGAACTGATCTAAACAAAATAGATATAAAATAAATAATTTATATTCTATGTGATAGTTAAATTTTGGAAAAATAAACATAGACATAAGAAATAATATATATATATATGTAAAATTACTATAAATATTCAATTATAATATGCAAACATTTACCTTATATTTTTTCCCTAGTATTATGCTTTATATATAAAAATAAAAATTATTTACTATTTATGTATGTTGTATATGATATAAGTACACTAAACAGTACCAATGTTACAACGTGCGCAAGAATTAAAATAAATAGCTTTATCTCATGATAAAATTTTCAATTAATATTAAAAAATATGACAATTGCTACATATAATAATACAACATACTATACCTACTTCTTTTGAATAAGAGTATCTGTAATATTGTTTATTATTTTGTCTTTTTTAAATATTCCTTTAAAATATAAAATCTATAAAAATGGCAAGTGAAGTACACTGCTTGTTGTAATTTGTTCTAATGCATTTATAATTTAATATAAATACATTCATGATTAAAGATAAGGAACTCCAATTTTAATACACATATATATATATATATATATAATATATAATTTTATTTATTTTCTTTTTCTGTATTCAGGTTATAAATGAAAATAACCTTCCTTCGAAAACTTATTATGAAGAATTAGAAAGAATTATGAATTATAATGAAATTAACGACATTATTATTAATAATGTTCTTGCGTCAAAAGCTGATAATTGGATGATGCAATTTCATAAATATGCGAGTGATTATTTGTCAAAATATATGAATGCTGATTCTAATATTAATGCTGATAAACGTTGCAGAGATTTTATTTATATGATGGTTGATATAATACGAAGTATACATAGTTCGAGTGCTTCTACATCTTATGAATTAATTGAAAGCAATATTACTACTTTTACGAGTACAATGCAAATGTATGGTTATGAAAAATGTTATATGTTTTCTAGTGATCAATACTCTAATGCAGAAGATAAGAAAAATTTTGATGATTTCCTAGAAAATATTACTTATATTAATAGAAAACTTAATGACGTTAATAATAGCCAATATTGTACAGAACTTGAGCAATATGTACAAGAGTATAAAGAAGTATATAAGCAATTATATACGTCTAATCAAAATTTATATTCTGAAATTGCAAAATACTACGGATTGTCTTCTGTTGATGGATACGAAAAGATGATACCACAAATTACATGTACATCAGTTGAAAATGATGAAGCATCAGCAGTAGATGGCGGTCCAGGTGAAGGAACGAAACTTTCAGGTGGATCTATTTCCACTATTTCAATTAGTTCACTTCTTGGAATTTCAATTTTATCCTATTTTTTGTATAATGTACGAATGCATTTTTAAATCAAAATTAAAATATGGAAACGCAAATTTCATTATTTAATTTTAGAAATCATACTATTATAATATATATACACTTTTTATACATGAAATAGGTTACACCAATTGGACCTCGGGTTAATACTTTAATAAAGAAAAAATTAAATTTTATGCATGAATATAATGATAAAGACACTGAAGATTTATTAGAATACAGCAAAATGTATCCAACTGACATACAGTATCAAATGTCATATGAACCTTCATGAGTTTTATAATTTGAATTTAACATATAGTATGAATTTACTATAATAATGATGGTTAAAGAGGACATAAAAAAAGGGAGAATACGTTTTTGTAGAAAAAGAAATATATTTAAAAATATAAATAGGAGATTTCAATACGCACACGTATAATATGGAATCAATTTTTTTATAACATTTTTAAAAAATGTACTATTTAATGCATTATAAAATAAATCCCCAATTGAAAAATTATACGCATGCAACATTTAATAATGCATTTTTCCTATAAAATGTGCTAATACTTCAATAAGCGTAGTGCTACATAATAAATAGAATTATAATAATATTTGTGGTAATTGTAAAAAAAAATAAAAAACTAGCCATTTACATTATCATATAATTACACCCTTAATAATATTAATTAAACAAATTAAAGTTCTTATGAAATAAAAAAAATTATGTAACATACATAGTATTGTCCTATTGAAGAATAAGAATGTTTAAAAAAAGGGTACGTTATAAGAATTTTCATTTATATAACATTAATATTTTATATTTATATAATAATAATTAAGAAATATGTAAGCTACTAGTGCAAACTATATAAAATTATATGTATTAATAAGAATCAAATATAAACAAAGAAAAAAAAAACCTAATAATAAATATTAAAAAAATATAATATCTATTACATGTGTACAATAGCATGAAGTGGTAACAATTTTTGAATCTAGTGAAAAGGCATTTCACTTTAACTATATTATTTAAAAAAAAATTATATATATATAATAAAATTTAGTATTACTTCATTATTGAAGTGGTTAACTTTATAATGTAATCCTTTTAACAAAAAGGAACAAAGTATAACTTAAAAAGTCTTATAAGCGCTCATATTAAGGCATTTAATTGTAAACATATGTTTTTAAAAAATATATGCTATATTTTTTACAATTATTTTATTAAATAAAAAATTATTAAACACAAATAAACTGTTTTTATTAATGTTAAATATAGCATAAGATTATATGGAAAAAACAATATTTAAAAAAATCAATGTGAAAAAACAACAAAATATTCTTGCAAATTTTCTCTTCAGGATAAGTTTTACAAACATACTATAAAAAGTTCTATAAATAAAATATAATTATGTATTAAATCATTACTTTATTATATAAACATATCATAATTACAATAAATAAAAAAAGTATTATTCAAATAAATGTCAAAATATCCTCTCTTTATATATGACTTTTATTCTCTTTTCTCTCTTAAGTTTTTTTTCTAACTTATATCTATCTCCAAATTTTCAGAATTTAACAAGATGAAAAATTAATAAAGTATTTTCTCTGCTATCATGAATACAAGTGAATTTTATTATAACGTATTTTATTTTATCACTTAAATCGAATACACAACTTATAGTTCATTAAATGTATATATATAGTGAAACATAAACGTAAAAATGACTAAAGTGTATATAATATTTATTATAAATTTAGCACATAAAAATAGTTTTTTCTTAGTATAATAAATAGGTAAAATCATAGAAAGCATTCCTATATATCAGACATATAAAAATTATGTATATCATATCCAAAGTTAAAAAATTCATAGGTGAACTTGACTATATTATTAATATTTCTTAGTTACAGGTGTACAATACGAAATAAATGTTTTCTTTTGAATATTTCATTTAATAAGTTGTTTGAAAGAATATACTTTTTTTTTGTACTTGGTAACCATATGATTTATACATATGAACAAAAAATATATAAAAAAATTCAAACTTTCATAATGCTTTTTTTTTGCTATTATTATTTTTAGTAGAGGTAATGTTATATATGCCATGAACATATAAATATAAAATTTTCTATATTTGCAAGGATAGTATTATTTATTATATAAATAATATTAAAGGATGTCAATTTTTAAAAAATTTGAAAGTTTAATTATAAAAGAACTAAAAAAATAATATATAATGCGTTTTGCATTCCTTATAAGAATGCTTATATATATGTAGCCTTCTTTATAATATTTTTGTGTCCAAAATTTATGTTGACAATTGAAAATGACAGATTGGGTATATTTTAATTTTATATTAATGTAATTTTGTGAACAATTTATCATACATATTCTGAGGAATAAGCAATACATGAAAAAATATTCATTAATTAAAATTAATTTATAGTGTTTATATAACTAATTTATTCTTTTTTATTTACAGGAAATTACACTAAAACACTTACCTTCATATGTAATATATGAAAAATTCAATGATACTAATTTTTTTACGGATAATTGCACTGACTGCAATGACATAGAAAGTGCAGAACTTGAATACTCCGGTATTAATGAATTATGCTGTGAAATGGAAAGAAATTTAAAAAAATTATCAACAATACTGAAAACTGTAACTGATACAAGTGAGCGTTGTAAATACTTGAATTTTTGGTTTTACTATCAAATATGGAAAAGATTTACTTCTCACAGAGAGAAAATATATGATACAAGTATTATATCGAAACTTACTTATGTGTGGAGTATCATTAGTGAAAGAATAAATAAGGATAAGTGCACAGATATATATCATAAAAATATTCCATTAGAAACATGGAAAGAAATGAAAGATTTACATGATTATTTTAAAAATTATGATACCATTGAAAAAGACATTCTTCATAGAGATAGATGCCAAAGCTACAAAAATTATGTAGAATATAATGATATTCTCTATAAAAAGTATCACAACGAATGCTGTGTTTCGAGTAATAAAAATATAGAAAACTATTTTAATTGTAATGAAAGATTTAATCCAAGTAATTTATTATCTAAACTTAAATGTGAACATAAGGATTTGGCATTAGAAGTTAATTCTCAAAAAGCTGATGCACTTAAAGAGGAAGAGCAAGAAGATAATTCTCTCACGTCTTCTGATATAAACCCTGTAGTTACTGTGTCATGTACAATTTTTGTTCTATTTTTCTTTTCATTTATTATGTATAAGGTAAGTATAAATATTCATTAAAATGATAATATTTTAAGATAATTTTTATAGCTCCTTTTAACAAAATACTATTAGGTTAAATTAACTACAAATATATACATATTTTTTTTTAATATTAGTTTACACCCTTTGGATCGTGGCTATACAAACGTTTACAAAAAAACAGAATAATTAAGTATCATGGGCATAAAGAGGAAACACAAGAATCATTAGAGCATGAATACGAAATTTTTAGTAGGAATAACCAGAATGATGCACATAGTATAGGTTACAATTCTATGCTTAGTTAAATATATGAACATAACTATTAATTATGGTTTATAAAAAAATAAGAAGGTAATCAAAAGTATGAACCCTAATGTGATATATAAAAATTATGGAAATTAATTTTGAATATCGTACATGCCATAACCTTGTATATATTATTATTTACGTCGACGTGCATGTCCTGTATTTCGTATTATTACTGACGAATGACAATGTTTTATCTGATCAAATTTAGAGTCAATATTTCAACACAAATTTCAAATATATATAAATACAATAAATTTGGTAAGAAAGGAAATACATATAATAAGAATCTATCAGTAACTTATAGATCATTGTAATCTTGTTTATAGTGATGTTTTTTAATAATAATACATGTCAGTATTATGCACGTACCAAAATTTTTTTAAAGTTGATGAAAATGCTGCTATATCTAAAAGTGGACACACAATTACATTAATATTTCTATGTCTTCATTTAAAAAAAGACTTATGTTTAAAATGTAGTTTATCAGTTTATGCAAAAATAGAGATAAGCTCTCTTTTTTTTTATTATTTTTTAATAGGAAGATTAACAGTTATTCATACATACTTTTACATAAAGTAGAATAAGAAATTCAAAGTGAAAAAAGCTTATCACATGATTATATGCATGTACATTAGTTTCTTTAAATAAGTATTTATATATATAATATTTTTTATATAATGATATTTTTCTGTTATCTGTTATGAATTATAATACGCAAACATTATAATTAACTTATATATTTTAATTTGTACATGCCAATTTGTATGTTTAAGAAAAATGAGCATAATATATGTACAGAACAAAAATCCCTTTTATATTATAGATATCGAAATTTTTTTTTTATATTTTCTGTATATCTACTGAAAATTCCAATATTAATATTATTATTTAGGCTACTATATTTTTTGTTTAATAAAATGCATTTTTAATTGATTGATTGTACATGTGTAAACATTGAGAAAAATAATGTAATAGCAATTGCTTATTAACTTAATTATTCAAACTTTTAAAATAACTTGAACGAATTAATAAAAACGATTATCTAATTGTTTATTTGCTGTATATCTTACTTTATTATAGCATATAAGACAGATATATGCAATTAACTATTGGCATACAAAAATTAATTTTATAAAATAGGATAAATAGAAAAAAAAAGTTAAGACATTTATTTCAATTTATTAATTACTATGAACAACAAAATAAATTGGCATGATATGTGCATAAAATAAGCGGTTCATTTTTTTTTCAGCATTACTTTTTAATGTTATATGCGCAATGTATTATGTTAAGTATTAAAGAATGGAATATAGATAAAATGTACAGTATAACCAAAAACTTCATAAAAATGATATGCGGCACTTTAAATATTTATTTCTGGAATATACGTTATACCAAAAGGTTATTCAATCTTTGTTTTCGTTCTAGTAATTTAAAAAAAAAAAAAATTAGCATATAATAATACTTAACGGTCAGAAGAGAGAAAAATAACATAATAAAAGCATATATATAATTTTATCATGTAATATCATTACACTTTTTATTAAAATATACAGAAAAAAAAAATCGAATTTAATATTATAAATTGATTTTTTGAAATAATCGCGTATATTGTGTTGAATATATAAATTAATTTTTAATTTTAAATTTCAACTATTTTATTGCTAATTTATAATTACTACACACTATAACTAGCCCTTTATATGAACAGATGCAGATAATTAATCACTTTTTATTCTTTTTCATTTCTTTAATATAAATAGTTACGTTTGCATAATATAATTCTTTTATTTTTATATATTTCTTTATATTGAAAATGAGAAAATACATGTGACTTATAAAGATAACTCTGGTAAAAAAGGATGTAAAATTTTGTTTCCTATTTGCTGCATTGAACAAAAATAAAAGGTATAACTCTTGTGCAATTGTAATATGTATAATATTTATCAAATAATTAGGGCCAAATTATAAAAATATTTATAACAAAAAGTATATTTAATAAAAATTATTTTATTTCGAAAATTATGTTCACATTTCAATAATATTTTTCCTTCATTTATTAAAATCTATCTTTTTTCAAAAACATGAAACTTGAATTTTTAACGAAAAAATTTTGTGTAACGTAATTGTTTGGTGCATAAATATCCTAATGTTAATCTGCATTTGTTCTGTAAATGAAATAAAACATAATTAAATAATCTTATAACTATCATAAGCAATCATATTAATCTATATGCAACATCTTAAAAGATTAAAAATATATGTAAAAACAATGTATACTGTAATAAATACCTAAAATGAAATAAGTTCATTTTACATTTATATGTATTAATTTATTATATAGATTATAAGTAAAAGGACATAGCGAAAAATGTTATTTTAGTATACGTTATTATTATAATATTATTTTTCGAATTATTACTATCATAATGAAAAGTTTTTGTTTTATGCCACTAATGTAAAATTATAATATTTTAAACTGAAAAGTAAAAGGAATAACTTGAAAAACTATTAAGCATTCTTTTCAATAATATATATATTAAAACATTTTATTTAATACATTTATTTAGCTTATATAGTAAGGATACATATGAAAATTTTTATCGTTAATGATTTTAATGTTTTTAATTATTTTAAGTATATAAATTCCCAATGTCGGATAGAACAAGAGGGACAGTTGTAAATTTACATTTTTTACAATAATAATTATGCAAGATACATTAGATGTATATTACTTTTTTCTTAAACCATAAAAAAAAAATGTTAAAGTATATATTATTTTACATATTTATGTATTTTTAATTTTTCTTCTACTTTTTAGTACGACTTTGTATGTTTATTAAATTATTATAAAAATATATTTGATAGAGAAATTGATGGAGAAGATGACCTATTAAGCGGTATGTGTACAAATAGTGGTACAGAAATTTTTAAAAGAGATGATCCAGCACTTAAACAGTGTGAAAATAGTGTGAAATACTTAACCTCCCTAAAACAATTAGATAATAATATGCTAAATGTTTTTGATGGTTGTAAATATTTAAGCTATAGACTGTACACTGCTCTGATGAAAAATAATCAATCTAGTTATACAACAGTACATTTTTACACAACAATAAATGATAAGATAGACGACGGGCTGAATATTTGCGATGGAGTTATTGAAGACCTTTCCGCAGATATATTTGACAAACTTCACAAAGTAGTTGAACTATATGAAAAATTTAATAAAATTGGAAAGGAATTTACATCTACAGGTGATAAGTGCAACTGCGCTAAGGAATGTGCTAATTTATATAAAGACTATATTCCAATATGTCATAATGGTGACGATGATAATTTTTGTGTGGCATTAGAAAAATTTAGAGGACAATATAATTATTACATGCTAACAGAGACATGCAACAACGATGTACCCAAAATTTTACCATCCACCAGAAATTACAACCTCTTAGGTATAATTTCAGTACCATTTGTCTTAATATTAGTAATATCATTCATTTTATTTACTTTGTATAAGGTTAAAATAAATTTTGTACAAAATATGTTAAGAATACATTACAATTTTTATGATACGTTTTTAAAAAATAGTAATATTATAGAGAGATATTATACTTTTAAATGTACAATTTTTTTCCGCTTAATGACAGTTTACTCCATTTGGTGCGTACATAAGCCCTATCATAAGAAAAAAGAAACGTATGTGGAATAATATAAATAATGATTCTGATCAATTATTTAACAACCCAGAAATTGATAACATAAATTCACAAATGAGACAATATACTATTGCATACAATTCTTCACACAATAATTAAAAAGTATACAAAGGAGAAATAACGTTTACTGGATTCAGAGTAGTGAAAATATAAAGGATATATCTTAAGAACTGTTAAGAAGTAAAGGAGCAAACAAAAATAATCTAAGTTTTTCACATTACAACTTTACAAATATTATATATAAATTATATTGAAATAATATAAAAAAATGAAATGCAACTTTTTTGTGTGAATAGTTAATTAGTTGTACGTATAAGCATAAGGACAAAAAAAAGTATAAATGTAAGAAGGTTGTAATGTACATTGTAATATTACTTATGAAAAATGCATGAGGATATAAAAAAAATTAATGAATATTTTACAGTATTATAGCAGCAAAATTGATAAAATGTATATACTCAATCCGATTATATTCAAAATAAATGAGCAATACATTGTAGATATGAATGAAATTGTATATATAATCCGTTTAAATGTGTTTACATATAGAGCGAAAAAACGAAATGTAGGGGAAAATTATACTGAGATGTTAAATAACAACTAACTCACAAGAAAAAAACTCTTGAATAAAAAAGTTGATATTATAATTTAAAATATATGCTTTATATCGTATATGCAAAAAATTTACAATTTTTAATTGCTGTATTTTGAGTAAACACATTTTGATGCTAAAGCATGATAATTCGGATAACACAATATTTTACTGAATGTCAACAAATACAAGAGGAAACAATATTATGTACAAGATTCGTAGCACATTTAGGAAAAAAAATAACAGAAGTGAATTTATCAGATAAAAAAGTGAAATTTCCAGGTTGTACAATGATACAGAAATAGCAGTTTACGAATAAGTTCGCCTCCTTAAAAATGAACATATACATAAACATAATAAAAAACTTAATAATTATACGGAAACTTAAAATATATAATAATTAAATTATTTATAATGATTTGGATTCTTTATGTCTAATATATAATAAATGAAGAAATAACTATTTATTCGTATATATACATTTTTGTAAATAATATCTAAGTATTATGCTTTTACGCTCTAAAAGTTAGTTTGACTATTAATCATGTAATATACAAGTTATTCTGTTATAACACAAGAAAAAAAAATGAAAACTATTTCCGATTTATACATTTTCACATAGCTATAATTTGATATATATATATATATATATATATGTGCATGTATATAGATGTTTTCGTTTGTTCAATATGCGAAAATCATTTATTTTAAACACATATTTCGTATGTTTATGTTTATACACAATATTTACGATAATTAAATTTCGTAGTTTTTATTTTTTTGTCCTTTTTTTGGTAAACAACTAATTTTGATCCTTATAACACATTTGAGAAAATTTAAAAAAAATTTCATATTTACCTAAAATTTCACGAAATAGTTTAATAATAATGAAATATGTTAGTTCATTACAATGAATGAATAGATGGATGAAGGAGAATGATTTAAAAGTTCCTAATTATTTTATTGCTGCAATAGAACGAAATTTGCATAAGCATTTGTAATACGTTAAGGCATAAATGTAAATTATTGTAAACCATATTTTTTGTAATAAATTCTGAAACGTATTAGAAAATGTTAACTAAACTGTAGCATCCATATAATAACTAAAGGAAAATATTAATATATGAGAAAAATGCATGTAATACCTTTTGCATAATGATTAAAATATAAATTAAAGGAGAAAAAATTATAAAGTGCATTAGAATCATGTAATATGGGAAAATATTTTATTATTTTATTTATTTTTCCATATAAGCGAATTTATAGTTATATATTTATTTGATGGGAAACATATTTTCCATTTATGAAAAGTTTTACGTCATTAATTAAATCAAATACATAAAATTTATTTTAACAATTTAACAGTAATGACTAAACATTTTATACAAATTTAAAAATCCATTTTACGAAAATACAGACAAAATAATTGAAAATATATAAGTAAATAAAGATTTCATCTTTCTCAATAATCCTTAAAGGGTAGCTTTAGAGCAAAGAGGAAGTACTCAATTCAAAAAATATTTTTATTTAAAAAATAACATGCATAAAAAGGGTAAGCTGCTAATTGATATTTAATTTTCTGTATATTACGAATTAATATCGAACGGAACATAAATACATAAACAGGAGTAGTGGATTACTACTTTTTATACAAAATGAAATAGAATCGAATTACACCTAGTGTGATCTCAAGAAAAAATTTACTTTTATTTTAAAAAAAAAATAAAAATAAGATAATAAGCTGTAGTTTGGTATAATTATTATAAATACGAATATCTCTATTAATTATATAATTTTTCTTAAAAATAAGTTATATAAATAAGGAATTGTTCAAATTATTGCACAAAACTTGTGAAAGGAATATATTTTTAATTAAATGTAATTTTAAGACTACTGAATTGTACGTAGTGTAATCCAGTACATAAAAATATTAACATTAACAATATTATTTCTCTTCTATTAATATTTAAATATGTTTTAAAGATGTTTATAATAAATCATTAAAGTTGTTTTGAAGTTAAAGTTATGATAATATCAATGTTGTACATATATTTAAGAGGTTAAAAAAAAATTTCTACTTTAATAGCTTACATAAAACATATGCACATTATTATTCTTATAGTGTTATTTTTTAATTTAAATATTATTATTTAGAGAAATAATTATACGATGAACACAGTTTAATTCAAGAGATAAATTTGAAGAATTTCTTAATCCTTCATTTTATATTCATAGTGTAATCCAAAAGATATTAAACAAGTATTACAAGCATATTTTTGGATTCAGTTTTCATGAAATAAAATATATTAACTCTTTTCAATTTAAGAATTTACGATTCATATATTTCTTGTCAATTTAAAAAAAAAGAAAATGATATGACTTTTTTTAATAATTAAATATAATTAATTTTATTTATTTTTTTTTATTTCCTTAAAATTTACCTATAATAAATATTGCACTAATGTATTTTTAATTAATTGTTATGATAACACGGAAGGAGATTTTTATTTTGAACTTCGTTATAATAAATGGAAACGTGAAATTATAGATATCATATAGGTTAAAAAAGAGGGAAATGTAGAAAAAGTTCCTGTTATAGTGGGTAGGGAACATTTAACAAATAATACATTTATAATTTGGATGTATTTACAATTAAGTATATTTCCGCAAAATAAAGAATTTAATTATATCAAATGTTATATTTGACCTTATTAATGTATATGTTTGCTTAATTACGTTTATGATTTTGTAACGTGCATGAATTTCTAATAATGAAGGAATAGATTTATTAATATAACGAAACTCATTAATTAAACAGAAAAATTTGCTTTTGCATGACAATCAAATATATTCATCTAAGATGTAATCTTACATTTGTTATTTAAAAATATGTTTATATATATAATATAATTACAAAAAAAAGGATATGCAATTTTAAATTTCGAAATAAATTACAAATGATGTACATGCATAACAATGTTAATTTTTACAAAATTTTACATATCTTTTTATTAAGGTATATACGAAAAAATGGGGTATGAAAAATTGCTAAATAATATAATCATTTAATTGTGATATTGTATATTTATATTATGTAAATACCTCTGCAATTCTATAAGAATAATTGTCCATTAGACAAAAAATTTTATTTAAACTTTGTATAAAGTAAAATGAAATGCATATTACATCAATATAACTATTCCATTATTTTTCAAAAAAAAAATTTTTTTGAATGAAAAATAGAATACTTTCACTTAATAATAGTAACCCTGCGTAATATGTCTCCTTCAAAAGAAGAAGAAAGTGTATATTTTCATTTTTCATTAGAGATATTACATATATGCGTAATTTAAGTATCCTTCTATTTGTTAAACTAAATAAAAAAATGCTTTGATAGATATAATTTATAATAAATTTATACTTTGTAATATTTCTTCTTATTTATAGTTCAATTACTTGAGTTCATTCCCTACTTCTAAAGATGATTTCGATAAAGTTACCCAAAATCCTGAAAATTCATATTTAGATATTTGCGAAGTTATTAAAAAACATTTTCATGACAGTGACGATGGTCAGAAATTTTCTGTTCCTTGTCAAAAGATTACAATATATCTAAACCATTTGAAAGGGATATACACTAGTAGAAACATAAGTGAGGCCTGTAAATATCTCAATTACAATATAAATGAGGAAGTAAAAAAATTAAAGAAGTCTTCTTATAACACTGAACAGTTTTACATAAATCTGATATTAAAATATAAGGAACATGGTTATGATATGAATACTATATGTCCTGGAATTGTAGACTATCTTAGCGAAGATGTATTTGCAAAAGTTAAGGATCTATCTAATATGTATTATAAAATTAATAAACTTAGAAAGATTACTGGCGCATCTAGTGCAGAAGATTGCAATGGCGTGAAAGATAGTTTAACTTTGTATACCAGTTACAAAAATGGATGTGCTAATCGTAGTACCGACTCTTTTTGTAGAGCATTAGAAGGATTTAAAAGTTATTATTATTTATATATTGGAACTGTATTAAATAAGTGCCCTCAACTTGAAAAAACTTCGTCATCCTTCGAAATAACGCTTGAAGGTGAACATGGCGAAAGTGGACTACCAGGGGGGGTTCAAGCAGATGATGATGAGCATACGCCAGATTCCGATTTAGATTCCCTCAAAGCTTACACATTAATTTCTTTTCTTTTAGTATTAATAATATCCTTTATCTTATTCATTCTGTATAAGGTTAATATATATTTCATTTAAAAATGTTAATATTCTATGATAACACTATTAAAAATATTCACCAAAAAAATTTTGAAAAGTTGCTTAAATTTTTAAGTGTATATTTCTGTTTTTAATATAGTTTACTCCATTTGGATCGTGGCTACGACCTCAATTACGAAGGAAAAAAATAGTATGGAATAATATATATGAAGAAGCGCTTCAGTTATTTAGTAATTGCAGAAACAAATTGTTACGCTCGAAAAGCAGCCTATTTAATATAAAATACCATTCCGTGTAAAATTATTATTATATACATAACAATAAATATAAATATGTTCATTGCAGTTGCAGAATTATATGATTAAGTATTATAGTTACACAGAAAATCAAAAATAAATTATAACTTAATAAATTAAGGGAAATTTAATTTGACTTATGATATTTACCAACGGCGTATTCCACATAATACGAAACCATTGTAATGAATTGTTAAGAAATATATTCCTTATAATTTGAAGTGAAAAATTAATCCCTATTATCAGTAGAACTGAAAATGTTATGTAATATCTCAAAAACGCAAAAATTGAAAATCTTAAAAACATTATTATATACTTTTCACGCGTATATCACTTTTTAAAATAATAACTTATAAACGATTGATTAAATTTAATATTATACGAAGTTATCGTACACCAATTGCCTTAAAATTATAATATGAAAACATTGAAAATATTAAAAATAAAAAAATTCTAAATGTAATTATACGGCATAAAATAGCTTAAAATTTGATACTGCATTCTAAGTATTACTAAAGCGATATTTAAGAAGAATTACAATATACAGAAATGTATTAATTTTTATATAATAATAACATGTTCACTTACATTATCAGTATTCTGTATATACTTTACTATATAAATGTCGTTTTAATATTAATGTATTAACGGATATAATTGGTACCTTAACCAAATAACATGTCCTTTTTTTTTAAAAGAGAAGCAAATGCTAAAATATGATGTATATATTAAAGGGCGTATTTCAAAAAATAATGCTCATACCGTAAAATAAAATAAAATTAAATTAAATACTTTATAAAATGAATTATGGTGCTTTATTCATGCACTGAAAATTATTATTTGATTCATACTAATGTTAACCCTGTGTTTGAAAAAACTAATAATACAAAATTTCGCATATAAAAATTAAATCTAGTAAGAATAATTTATTTGCTCCTGTTGATATGATTTAAGTTCTCAATTACTTTTAATCATATCTTTTTGTATTAAATAGAGAACAATTTTTACAATTAATATATAAATTTAAAGCTACTGCTTTAATTTATGGTCATTTTATAATGAAATTTTTTACAAACGTATTTTTGTATTATTATACTGGAAAAGAAACATGTATTATAATTTAAAGTTATCTGCATACAACATAAGTATAATTTGAAGAACATATGTGTTTTTATTTAATAAAAAACAGAATAAATGAAAAATTTTGTATTTCTAATAAAAATATAATAATGCTTTATTTTGAATAAGGAATAATTGTCATCGTATACTATTCTTTATTTTTGTTTAAAATTTTTTTTTTCTTGGCATTTTTTTGTATTTTTATAAAATACATATTTAATTCAGAATTTATATAAAAGGAATTTTCATCGCTTAAGCTGCACATAATAGAAAAATATCAGTTTATGTAAATCATATTAATTTATTATTGTAAATAGAAATATTCGAATAGAACATTTTTAATAGTTGCACATATCCTTGTAATAATATTGAAAATACCTTTATTGCTATATTAACAAGGAATATGGCTATAGGAAATGTAATAGTAAAAAACATACAGTGATATAATAATCACGTAAAAGAAGAAAATTATTATTCCTATTTATAAACATAAACTACTATGTATTCATTCTCGGTGACGAATAGAATTTAAACTGGTATACCTTAATTTTTAATAATTCATAACTAAATTGTATAACAGAATACTTTATTTTCATTTAATTTTCTCTCCTATTTTGTTTAGTTCACAAAGAACAATGGAATAAATTACACTTATTAAAAATAACAGTTACCATTTATTATTATTATAATTATAATTATACTTATATGTATTAAGACAGATATTTTAGGAATAATAATTTTGATATATAATATTGCATATATTGACACCAATTAACACATTTTATTTAAGTAAAATAACAATAACCGTGTATAGGTAATTATTCGTTAATATTTTACTTTTATCTTAAATTAAAATATTGCAATTTCTTTGTAACGTTTGTATAAAAAGAAGAGGAATTTATTGATAAAATAATATAATTAACTGTAAAAAGGAGTAAACTTTTCAAAAATATTTGAATAAAAAATAACAAAAAAAAAATCTATGAATAATATTCCGAAATTTTTGTATATATAATTCCTTTATATAATTTCAATTAAATTTTTACTTTAAATATATTTGTTTTACAAAAATATAATGTGATTCCTTTTTAGTTAAATTACAGACAATAATTTTGTATTTTTTCCTTTACTTTTTACGTTTTCTTATTAAAGTTATTTTTATCATACATTTCTCTTATTTTTATATATTCAATTAGATTGAAAATAAATGTTTTGCATATATTACCGAGATAATCATGATATTAACAGAACAAAAATAATGTTTCTTAATTTTGAAATGTATAGCAATATAGCAGATTAATTCGTAATCTTAAGATGTACATCCCCTATAAAATTGGAATTTGAAATATTTCTCAACTAATTAATAATTATATAAAGTATTATATTTTCATTTTAATGCTTCATTTTACTTAAATAAATAAATTCATACTTTATATAAAATGTTAATTTAATATTGTTACTACGAAGATATACTAATATATCCGGCAAAGACAATTAAAAGTAGTATACGAAAACAAGTGTTATATATGTCAAAATTAAATAATAGCACATGTGAGAAAATATTTTATTATTCTTATAAGGTTCTATACATATTTATAGAAAAAAATATATATTAGTAAAAAGCTTGCGCAAATTCATATATATTAAATTCTATAAGGACATATATTAAAATTAATTTTTTATATTTTTTAAAATAATAAAAAATTATATAACATTATAAGATTGCATATAAAGGGGATACCATAATTTATATGCAATGTTTGTATTTAAAGAAAATATAATATTATTTTTTTTAATTTAAAATTATAACTGTTACTTTATTATGTTGAAAAATACTATATTTTCATCGTAAACGTATATCGAATAATTAGGAAACTAAGATATACTTATTAAAATTGTAAAAAAAATTAGAAAACAATACATTATATATTTTAAAAATAAATATCCTTAGTTTAGTGAATAAATATTTATATAAGAACAAAATTAATACTATAGTATAATACATGTTTCAAAATATATCATGAGTAATGGAAGAATCACCTGTATATTTCAATTTATTTTATAATAATTATATATAGTTTATTATTTAGATATTTTTTCAAGATATTAAAAAATAAATTTATATATTCAAATAAAATTTCATGTATTCTTTTTATTATAATTATATTTTTTATTTTTAGTATACCTTTGCGGGTTCATATGATATATATAAAAACGAAATAGATAAAAGTACAGAACATGAGACTTTTGGAGGATTTCTTGAATGTGATCGTATTAGTACACAATACTTAGTAGGAGACACAAATAAATGCTTACAAATTGATAAATTTTTAAGTCATTTAAGTAACTATGGTGAGAAATACACATCTGATGGCTGTAAATACTTGAATTATTGGATATATGATAAGTTTAATCAAAAAAAGGGTGAGAGTAATTATAATATTTTGCAATTTTACGAGTCGTTTAAAGGAACGTATAGTGATCAATACGATAATAATTATCTATTAAATGGATGCATAAAAGAAATCGACGAAAATATATTTCGGAAGATTCAATATCTAATTGACATATATGATAAATACAATAAATTCAAAAATGACGGTATACAGTTAACTGGTGAATACTGTACAAGTGCTATAGATTGTGTCAGTTTATATACGTTGCATGTAAAAAAATGCCACGAGTCATATGATCCGGATTTTTGTATGGAATTAGAAAACTTTAGAAAACTATATAATTTAAGAGTTAGTAATGTAACATCTTGCAAAGATCTACAAACATATTTGCCATCTGCCATAAATTCTAATGTAGTAACCATTATGATACCATTCGTTGTAATTCTAGTAATGCCTTTCATTTTGTTCATTTTGTATAAGGTTAAAATTTATATTTTTAATATGAAAATTATATTTGAATATTTTTTACATACATTTATAAATTATTTATATTCATAAAAGAACATTTACTTATTCGTGATATCAGTTTACACCATTTGGCTCGTGGATAATGCCTCGAATGAAAAGAATGTTGAATAATTCATTTCTAGAATCATACGAAGGTGAACAAAATTCTGAAAACGCAAATATATATGCAGAGGACAGAATGTACAATATAGCGTATCACTCTGCATGAAATTACAGAGAAAAATATAATACAAGATAAAAAATTAATTTCTGAACCTAGAAAATATAAAAATCGAATTTAACTGAAATGATACTACGAAGTTATAAATACAAAAAAACTAAAAACATACTACTATTTTTCATAAGTTATGAATTTATAAAATTAGTATTTGATAATATAACAAAAAATATGAAATAATAATTTTTCATATTGATACTACGAAATTTCCTTAATAAAGGAAAAGAACAATAAGTATAATATTATTAAACGTAAAATGTGAGATGAATTATTATTAATGAAGAAAAATTTACAGAAATGGTAATAATTTGCGAAAAAATTATATAAAATTCATATTATACTTAATAGTAATATATATATATATATATATATATATATATATATATATATATATATATATATATATATAAAGTATCTATTTTTTAAAGTAAAAAAATACAATACGCCTAAATTGTAATATGACACAAAGGATAATTCAATATAACCATAGATTCATTCGAGTAAGGAAATAAAGAAATAAGTATAACATACATTAATATAATAAATATCTTGTATGATGAACATAGAATTTAACCTGTAAAGTTGTAGCTCAGTGCATGAAGTTGTATAATGTGTAATTAATTTATTCATAAATGTAATAATTATATATAGCCTAATTACATAATTATTCTAGAATATTAAAATTCACAGGGGATGATAAACTGCAAAATGATAAATTATATATAGTATACGCAGTTTTACTATTTATTAGTAGTGATACCACAATATATCCGTAATGAAAAAGTGGAAATCATTACTTAAGAATATGATATTATTAAATTCGTGTAGTAAAATGCTATTCTGTAACTTTTCCTGAGTGTACATTCACACAAAAAAGAATATATATAATTAAAAAAAAATCCTTAAATTTGTTTAGTAAAATAAAATACTTATAAATCATAATATTTTTAAGTATTTATAGATAAGTTCATATAATATATATCTCTATATATAATTATTTATAGTTATGCATACATTTGTATAAGTTATTAAAAGGTACCTTCTTTTGGTTATTCATAATAAATATTACTATTAAACAATTTTTATATAATTTCATATCATATAAATAAAAGATAACATAAAATTTTTGACGCCATTGCATTATACAATTATCTATTCATAACATAAATTTTTATTATTAATATATATGTACATATATATTTCTTTATTAAAAATATACGTATTTTACATTTTTATGTATATTTCATGCATATAATATTTTATATAACAAATATTATAATTAAAAGTGTTTGTTTTTTTGTATTTTTTTCTGTAATTAATGTAAAAAAATTATATTATAAAAAAAGATGTCATAACATTTTGAATGTCTACGTCACCTTTTTAAAAAATTATTCAGTAACTATGAAATTGCAAGCTCGTTGCAGCCAATGTAAATACGTAGCCTTAATATTTGCAATTTGTGTATTAAATTCGGTAAGTAAAAAATATTACTTAAATTTAATCCTTTATCTCATTTCAAGTTAAATCACTTTTAGCAAATATTATTGTCCAGTATACATGGTTTATATCTGAAGCGTATAATAGCATTCTAGAAGTGGTAATTTCTTAATATAAGAAATAATTAAAACAATAAGGTGAAAAATATATGTAAATAAAAGAGAAAAGTATTAACGCAATGTGCAATGATAATAATGTTTTTGTAATATAAAATAACAGTTTTCCTTTTATTATGATGTTAATGCATAGTATTATGAATCATAATTATGTAATTTCCTCATGTTCCACCATTCTTAGCTCTAAAATGAAATTAGTATATCTTTAAATTTTGCAAACATCAAAAAAAAAAGATAAATATGAAAAGGACAACACATACCATATGTGCTATCTTTTACATAGAAGTATTACTAATTATTTCGTGATGTAAATGGCAAAAATATTTACAACTAATGTAAAATTCACCTTGCATGCACAAATAAAATGTCACATTATACATTATAAATATAATATATATAATTAACTCATTATGTAATATAACGGCAATGTTTTAATTTTATATGATCGCACTAAAAATTAGTGTATTTATCAAGGATTTAAAAACATGATAAAATTCATATAAATTATTTAATATGCGTAAGGCCTCATATAAATTTTAATAAAGTAAAAATATAAAACTTGCAAATTACTTAGTACTATTATGAAACATATCCTGTGTAAAAATGTCACAAGCATATATAAAAATCAAGGAAAATTATTATGTTATTCTATTAATAAAATAATTGAATTCCTAACAACAATATATTAAGTGAATATTATATTTTTATAAAAAAATATTAGATAGAAAAAAGTTATATGCAGAACAAATGAAACTAAAAGTGTATTCAATTTTTAAGAATAAAAGAAATTACACTAAAATGGTATATTTCTCAGGCGATTTTATTACAGAAAAATATTTGCAGATATTTCATGGTACAACAGCTACTAAAATTGTTAGTTATAATTAGGTGTAATGTACACATGTACATAATATGAGAAAATAAAAATTATATTCTATTTAGATTCAAAATAATTTTTCTGTTACATTATAATGATATGTGTACTTTTATTAAATTGTATAAATTTCTTTTCTTTCACGTTACACAATATTAAAAATGGCTAATAAGCTTTAATATTTAGAAGCAGAATAAACTCCGTCAATTACAACAACATTAAAGTTTTTAAAATACTCTTCCACTATATACTAATAAGAATATTTAAATACAACATAATTAAAATTGTATTACTTGTGGTGCACATATTTGTTCTTATATATACTAAACCTGGTCCAACATAATTCATTCTCCAATTAATTATTGATTGTTTGCATACCATAGTCCTCGAATGATAATAAAAGAATGGATAAACGAAAGATCGGAATATAATCAAAATTTTAATAAAAACAATATTTAAATCGTAATTTTTACAAGTTAAATATATCTTCAGTAGAAGAAACTCATTAAAAAAAAAGAGACTTAATGTAATTAGTTTTACTTCGCAAATGCTGTACTTTATGAAAACTTATTTGTACTTCATTATTCTTAATAATGCAAAAGTACATATAATCACATAAAGAATTATGAATAAAACAACTATATAACAATATAAAACGCAAATGTAATACGAATTTAGTATATTCAATGAAAGGTAGTGAATATAGAGTGTAGAATATATGTGAAATGTAAAAAAATTTTTGCCATTAGTGTAAAAACAGAAAGAATATTATAATTTCATTATACTTTTTAATAATTAATGTAAATTAAACGCATTATGTATCATTTTAAAATTCATCAGTGCTTTTTTTACACCTATAAGTAGATGAATTTGCATAATATTTACATAAAAAAATTCTTGGCAATGAGATATGTTATGTTCTTAGTAAAGAGAATTCTGTAATTTTTCTCTTGAATGTTATAATATGGATCTTTGAAAGATGTTTCCTATATAATATAGGAGTAAAATTTATAATAAACATATCGAAGAGCTTATACAAATATTGCATCATTAAAGGATGTTATAAGGGAAAAATAAACTATGCATAATGAAATCAAAATTTGCTATGTACGTAAATTAAGAACAATTTATCGCAAAACTAAAAATAAATTAGGAGTGTTGTAATGGGATGGATGTAACAGACATAACTGTGCGACCTTTATAATATATTTTTTCTTCTAATTTTTAATATTTATATTTTTTTTATTAAACAACTTATTTGTTTTTCCTTAATGAAAAATTAAGTGTTCATATAATATTATTCATGCCATTATATTACATCATTTAACCTACATTCAGGAAAGTATTTTCGTTAAATGTACCTATTTACATTCAAAAAATTATTAGAATCACTAAAAAACATAAATAATATATACGTTCCTATTTTTCCTATTAATATAATTACATGTACATAAATTTTTATTATTTCATTAAATGCACACATTATGTTATTAAATGGAACTTCTACAAATATCAGAAGGCGTATTTAACCATTTTTCATTGTAATCGAAATTATTACTTCATTTGAATTTTACTGTGTTCATGCAGAAAAACATAAAGGAATAAATGTAAATATTAATTTACTACTTGTTATTTTGCTTTTTATAACTAATCTCCACTATGCTAATTTAAAAGAAACATTTACAAATTCACTTTGTAATTGATTTCACTTTTTATCATGTAAATACTGTGTCTTTGATAACGATATAAGCGTTAATTTTTAAGATCATTCTTGATTTAAAAGCCTGTCCTATTTATTAAATAAAATTATGGAAATATTACCTGTTGAAATTCGTATTAGGGTAAAGATAAGAGATGAAATTTGGGAGAATTTACATTAGTTCATTTCTGATAAAGTAACTAATAATTGTAAGAAAAGATATTTCATGGGGTGGAATAAAATATAACTCTGTGTTTTATGAAATAATATTTATTTTTAACCCCAAAAAAAAAAGATTAACCAAATGCTGGCAAAAATGGATGTATATTTTTGAACACAGACAAGATGACAAGAAGGAAAAATATGAATCATTATTTGGTGAATTATGATCTCATCTGTGATTATATTCATAAACAAGCTGTTGTTTCAAATTGTATTATCCATATAGCATTGATAGTTCTTCATTATATAAATACATTGAAAAAACTTGTCTTTTGTGTCATGAAGTTGTATATTGCACAAATTAAACTAGAAATTGAGGAAAATCCCTCTAGTTAATAGCCATACTACCAGTGATGTAGTATACAAGAAAAAATTACTGCAAAGTATTTAAATTAGTAAAAGCTAAAGTATAATTTGCAGACGAATTTGAATTCCAATGCAGATACACCGCTGACTTAATTACTCCATTGCACTTTTCAGATTATCATTTCATAGGCTTAAATTTTTAATTTGGAAATTATTTATAGAATTTTTCGTCCTTTTTAAAGTAAAAATAAGTTTACACTATAATTATAATGCCTTATCTTACAAATGATTAATTCATATCATTACGAATTTGTAATTATAAAAACTTGACATTAGTTATTCCTTATGCGTAAATACTATATATTAGTTAAATACCCTTGGAATGCTGTTAAGAAATTATTAGGAATAAAAAAAAGTATAGAGGCCATCTCGATTAAGAAGAATTAAACGGGCTATCAGAAGACAATTTCGAAATTTGATATACCAACTCGGATAATTGAAGATATTGAATGTGTATCATTTTGTATAGATTTTATGAGCCACAGAATTACTTATAATTAGTTATATATACACATGTAATGTTAAAGAGTACAGCGAGCGATTTTAGGCTCTTTTATAGTAAAAAATTTAATATAAACGAATATGAAAAAAAATAAAAAGAATAGTTTATGCAAATTGATACTCTAAAAGTTCAATAAAGTAAAGAATACTGAATTAAAAAATTATTTTCTGCTTTGTAATAAATCTCTAATTACCATATTATAATACATATTAAAAATATTATTCTAATAGCACCCTTTTGAAAAATTAGTAGAATAACACATAAAAAAATGTGAATTAACTTGAGATGAAACAATAACAAAGGCAGTAAAAAATAATATGCTTCACGTTAATTTTTGAGAACTTTTCCATCTAAATAAAAATTAATTCTTTTATAAAGAAAATTAAAATTTGGTAGCATATTAGGACATTTATATAATTCTTAAGGAAAAAATGACAGTATGTGTATATTAAAATGTGTTATACGTTTTTTTAAATGTATATATTAATGAAAATAAATTTACTAAATGCATATATTCTTATTATTCAGAATGTAAGACAGATCATACACAGAATATTATTCCATAAATTTGAATCATGTTTATATTGATAAGGTAAATTGTTTTTACTCGATTCAAGGAGAATATACTGAAGAATTTTATACATAAATTTGAACGATCAAATGAAAAAGGATTTTTAATTTAAAAATTTCCAATTAAAAAAAAATAAATATTAAATAAAAAATTACGTAATAATTATAATGAAAAAAAAAATATATGGATAGAACATGTAAAAAAGATGTGTTATAATACGTGCGATAATTTGTCCCAAATAATCATTGAAAATTTGAAACACAATGAAAAAAAAATTTAATCAATAAACATGAAATATGTTACAAATATATGGAGTAATTAATAAAATATAAAAGGAGAAAAAATATTATATATTCATTATAATAACAAAAACATAAAAAAATATATACTTTTCGTTAAGAGGAAAAAAAAGAACTTCAAAATATCTAAATGTTTATAAAAATAAAATTTTAAAAAATATTTACGTAGTGTTGTAAATGCGCTATAAAAATTGCTTGCCACTTTGTAACATTTTGCCAAGTAAAAGATATGCACTCAAATCAGAAAAAATAGTACACTATTACTTTTATGTATTCTTAATTATGTAAATTAAAGATGAAACAAATATTAAGAAATCAATAAGTATTCCAATAACAATGTATTTTAAACGTATATTTAAACAGATTTGTTGAAGATATTCTTTTAGTAATATATTTTTTCCTCATTATTTTTACTGTTTTTTTTTGGTGCTTTTATTAAATGCATAATTTTTTGGTAAATAGTGATAATAACATTATGAAAAAAATGGAATTAAAATTATGTTTAGTCATTGTTATCACTAAATAAATTATGAGAATAAAGCAAAATAAGATATTATATGCAAAATATAATTTGTGATATAATAAAAATGTATCGAAAAAATAAAATGAATAATTTGTTCACTATTAGTAAATTTAACAGATAACATTATTCTGAATACGTAATAAATAGAAATGGAGTAAATACTTAATTATAAATCATATTTGCATTTAAATATGTGAACAATAGTATGTTTAATTAAATAGAAATCATAATAATATATTTTAGATGTGTGCTAGCATTTAACAAAATATCTTTTTCCTTTTATATAATGAATTTTCATACGCATTTTTTCAATTATAATTTTCCTTTTATTCCTTTATATTTTTCATGTGATTATATCTTCAAATAACAATAATACATTTTATAATACTTAGTAGAAAAGGAAGATTATTTTAGGAACACTACAGTTTTTAAACGTTTTAATATATTATTTCTTAAAAGTATCAATGTCTTAGTATTCTTTCAAATTTCATATGTCTATATATATGTATGCCTAGTTGTATTCTTTATATAGATAGTTCACTAATTTAAATTCATTATGCTTACTTCCAGAGATGAAAAATATGTATTTTTAAATTTTTTCTTGAATATCATCATTTCTTTACTTATAATTTCAATATACAAGTGTACTCTTTCAAAATATAATAACCTCACTATAGTATATATTTTATGCAATTTTCTTTTATCCATGTAACTTATTTCAGATTTTATCAGATAAAGATCTACCTGCCCAAATTTTTGATGATAAATGCAATGATCGTTTAAATATAGGAATATTAAGTAATGTTTACAATTCAGAGGAATTGGAAAATCCAATTGAAATATGGATTGTCAAATTTAAAGATCAATTTGAACAATATTTTAAAAAGGAATTAAAACGTTCTGAAGAAAATGCCATTCGAGAAAAGCGTTGCCGGGATTTTAATTATTGGGTATTTCATGTTATAAATCAAATTCAGGAAATAGTAAAGGACAGCGGTAAAGTAAAAGATAACACAGACGGAATTAAAGCATTTACAGAAGGATTATTTAGAACAAATAATGAATTTGGCTGTTCATTAGATATAGATGGTAACAGAGAACAAAGAGACATAAAGAAGAAATTAGACAATTTTTGTGAAAATAGGGATTCATTTAAGAAAAAATTAAGTTCATATAATCACACTGAGTGTGAAAAATACAAAAATTATGTCAATATGACAATAAGTTCGTTTAATAAATTTATTTTAAAAGGTTATACTAAAAAAAACGATTACCTTTATATTAATGAAAAATGTAATTTTAATAAGAGGTGTGCAATTTTTCCAATAATACAATGCTATTCAAATGAAATGGTAGTAACCGAATATGTAGAAACAAGTGAAAATGAGCCTTGTAAAAATATAGATGAATACCTAGAAGCTATATGGAATTATGATACTATAAAAAGCATTTTGTCTGCATCTTCTCCAGTTGCTGGAATTATTGTTATTTCCTTAGCTTTATACAAAGTTAACTAAAATTTGTGCATAAAATATATATACGTTATAAAATTACAATATACCACTTAAGAAAAACATCCTTGTTAAAAACTCTAAATAAATTTTACATATATAAATCTCTTTTTAAATTTAACAGTTCTCTCCTATTAAATCATGGATAAGTAAAGAAAAAAGCAAATTTAATATTTTACCAGATGGTTTCGAAGAACCAGAAATCTCAGACCTCTTAGATCTTCCAGATTTCGTAAATGACATCCCCGGAAACGATATGTACAAAATTGGATATCATACTACATAGAATTTGTTTCTTTAAACATTAAATAAGAAATATTTGGGGGATATAAAACAAGACTTCTTATTTGGAAAATATAAGCATACATGTAAAAATTTTCACATTAAAAAGAAAATTGTTAAAATGAAAATTGTAAGTATGATACTTACAAATTTATTTACTTTTATTACACATCTTTTAAAAGGGAACCTTTTGCATTTTTTCGATTATATGGCTATTTATATTGTTATATTAATGTATATGTAAAAATAGAAGTAAATAAAATAATATTTTTGGTTAAAAATATTATTGTAAATTATTTTTTTTGTCTTTATATAATAGTTGACTAATGAACTATTATTGCATTTCTGCAAATTCATTATATTTCGATATTTGATCAAATTATAATATTTACGATATAACATAAATCGTAGAACTTTTGGAATAAATCATAATTATATGTTTTATATTTTTTAATAAATACTACAACGGGTGAATATTTTGGCTTCGTAAGCACTTACAAAATAATAGATGTATAAGAAGAATGATTCATATGGCATAGCAAATTAATGCCGTATTTGTTTTAATTATTCCCTAAACTAAATTCAATATAAACGATCTATTGCGCGTATACATTAAGATAAGAAGATAATATAATACATAAGAAAAAATAAATAATTTCTTTTTTTAAAAAAAAAATATACAGCTAATCTGTTACATCAAAAACATATAAGACACGGTTAAAATTAATTTAATATAAATGAAATTTTTTTTAAATGTGTTTTTAAAAAAGATTTAGGACACAATTAAAAAAAGAAAACTTTTTATGGTTAATGTATAAGTTAACTAATCCAGTGAAAACTAAACAGATATACTATATCTTACTGATTTAAATACATATTTTTCCAGACAATTGGACATATATACATATGCACGAAACTAAACTAAGCTAAAATCATTCTTGTGAAAATTATGCAATGCTAATTTTATATTATGAATACAACACAGTAATCTATATAATTTATAAGCCCTTTTAAGGAAAATATAATTTTCATTGAAGGAATAACACAAAACATAAAAAGTAACAAAAAAAATTCGCAACTTTTTATAAACATATAAAATGCACACATGTTTACACTTATATCTTAATATATGTAGAGGATAAACTATGTGACATAAACAATTAAGTATTTTTCACGGATTGTGCGGAAAATATAATATCGTTGAATATACTATAAAATTTCATAAAATACAAATGATTAATTTGTTTATAAAAAAAACTATTCATTTGTATTTTTATTTTTATATTTTGCTAACAATGGGTATATCATACTTTTTAAAATAATATATGGTATTAAAATTACATTTGTAATAGGAATAAAAATCGCTTGTAAACTACACAAAACTGCTATTATAACAAAAGCAGTTAGTATTATGACAAAGGACGGTAAAGAAGTGTATGCAATAATTTTATGAAATATCCTTTTAACAGAAATATATTTATATCCTTGTGTATTTATTCCCAATTTAGTGACTATATGTTTTTCAAAAAGGCTATCATCTTTAGGAATTTCAAAAGGAAAATTGCTATCTTGCATATGCACATTAGGATTAGTCTCTATTTGTAATGGACCTTCATTTAATGCATTTTCTTGGGGAATTTGGTTTGCTTCATTTTTACGTTTATTTGTTCCCTCCTCCTTGGATGTTTTTTTTTTTTCTTTCTTTAGCCTTAGGTGCATCCTCTTCTGTACCCACAGATTTCCCTTTTTCTTCATCCGTAGGTGTATTATTTTTCTTACTTGCTTTATTAACTTTTGCCTTTTCTTTTAACTTTGTGATTTTTGTATCACCTTTTGCTAATAATCGATCATTTTTGAAACCAAACGATCTATGTACATCGTGCCAATTTATAAACTGATCGACAGAACACTACAAAAGAAAGATAAAAGTTTAATATAAAAAATGTAATTATATCCATATTAATAATATTTCATTTGTAAAAATAAAATGCAAAATAGTAATATTATAGCACATTCTAGTAATGAAGACATATCCAAATTAAAAGTATAAATCCCAGTGTTTTAGTAAAGGTGAAAAATTGAATCATTTCCTTCATAGGATAACATTCTTATGTTTTACAATAACTCTATGAAAATGTAAATTGTTAAGTTGTCCTGACAATAACAATAGGTGATCTCTATATAATTACTATTTCTTTTATTTGTTTTTTGTATTTTTTTCATATAGAAGTATTTAATTGTCGTGAATTTTCATAGACACTCTTTCATACTCAGTAGTAATGATAAAAAAAAAAGAAATAAAAAAAATTGGTAAAAAGTTCAAATAAATATAACATTATAAGGAACATCTTAAAATGATTTAAAGCGAACTTAACAATAAATATTCGGATCATGTACATTGATTTTCTTTAAAATAATGGATTCGTTAAAAACGTTTATTAATTAATTGTATCAAGAGGAAGGAATTTTTCTTTTCTCTGTCTTGCAAAATTTGTTTACAATTAAAATGTACAAAATGTAAATATAAAATATTTACTTTTTAACAGTAAAATAATTACGAATTTTTAGTGAAATTTAGTAATACCTGTCATAGTACTACTACATTCTTATTGCTTTTAAGAAATTTATTTTGTAGCTAATTATTATTATTATGAAGGAAATAATGTTAGAAAATATATTACTTTTTTTTACTATGTAAAAGGTGAAATAAATGCCAAAATGTTGCACTATTTTATATACTGTATTTAATCTAGAAATTGTATATTTATATTGATAGTACTTCTAATAAAACGTGTTTGTTAATATGCTTCATTGAAAGATGTGTTTTATTTTTGTAATACAAATTTATCATTTTTTTATTTATGTATAAATTTTAAATTATCTGTTAATACATAAAAATGTATAGAACACCACAATTTCATATTTTATTTATTTTATCATATAAATCAAATAAATATATATTTTTAATTATCAACATAATAACAGGAAAATAGGAAAAATATAAATTTACTAAAAATAAATTGCATGCAGTTGCAGTAATTTGCAAAATATTCCCCTAAGAAAAAAAAAAATAAAATAACGAAACATAAGAGACATATTTTCAAATATAAAATTGTAAAAATTAAAGCGGAGAAGCAGCAATATACTAAAATTTTCGTCATAATACATTCATCGAATTCAAGATTTGTTATTTTTTCTGTTATTTATAAATATACACTTCGATATAAATTTTTAATGAAAAAAATTATAAAATGAATATACAAGAATAAATAATATTATTCGAAATGTAAAGATAACGCACAGAATATTAAGAACGGATATATTATTTTTCATTATTAATTGTAAATTCATAATAATAACTGGAATCTATATAACAATCATAATGTTATACTATAAATGCGTGAATGCATTAATTTTTATATTTCTTAAGATAATATTTTCTAAAAAATTAATAAATGAACAAAGCGAATTAAATTAAAATACAATTTTTAAACTACAATAATGGTAAAAAGTGATTAAGGAAAAAGTTTTTTCCTATTTTATATATATTAATATTTTATGCATATGTACAATTAATGTCAGTTTTAGAAAGACGTTTATTCAGTATTTTTCATCTAAGCCGAACGAGTTCTTGTCGTGTTCTGATACAAATTATTTTAAATTTTATAACAAAAAAGTAGCAATTTTTACAATAAAATTGCCAAAATTTTTAATCTTTCATATAAAAATATATTATGTACTTACTTAATTTCGATTTAATTAAATGTTATTTAACTTTTATGTACTTCAAATCGTTTTATTTTTCAGTAATATTCATTTTTTCCACAATTTTCCTTTTCTAATTTTACCTTAATTAGAATTGAGTGATCACAAAACGTAGTTAGTACATGGAGCTCTAATATTATATATAACAATGGCTTCACATAGATACATTATATAATTTAAATTATACAATTTTAAATAATAGCGCTAAGTAGTTATTATAAGTTAGAAATTTTCCATGTTTTTGTAATTTTACACCTTTCCAACAAATAATATTTCAATGTTAAGAATGTTTAAATCTCTTAACAAAAATTACATTTACATTTCTCTAATCTTATAATTAGTCCCTTATGTAGATTACTGATGAAAGAAAGTAATATATATGTAGCAAATATTACGAAATATAATATTGTTCTTCACAATATTATGCTTTTACTTTAATTATTGTATTCATAATATTCTCTTGTAATTTGTAAATTAAAAAAAATCTTTTTGTTGTGCATATAAGAGTAATGTAATTTAACCCAAAATTGTAATAGAACAGCTGTGCTTATTCGTAAAATTAATATAGGTGATAACACACATTTTTTATAATATGTGTGATAGTACTTTGTAACTTGTAGTCAAACATCTGCAAATGTTTAATTTATATGCGCTCTCCTGTTTAATGTTATATATCATCTTACACTTGGTAGGATTAAAAAAGTAGCATACTTTTTTATTTTACTAAATGAATTTTTTCAAGTATTAGGTTCTTCATCTACTAAAATTAGATAATAATTTTATTCTTAATTAAACATCCATGAATAAATTTATTAAAGTTTTCCTTTTTTATTGAAACATTCCTTTATGAAAGAATGGATACAGAATATAAATTGTAAAAGTAATTATAATTCCTTTACTCAGGTCAATTCAGAAATGACTTTCCCAATGAATTCCTATGTAAATTATTCCTTAATCTGCTTTACATGATTCTGTTTAGAAAACTTGACAGTAATTTACACTGAATATTTTTAATATTGTAAAAATATGAGTAAAAATTATTTTGGTGAAACATTTAAAGGAGTAGCAACAAAGTAAATATCCTTGAAGAAAGTATTATATGTTGAATAGTGAATAATGGCATTAATATAAAACAGAATAATTTCGTTTTTAAGGTAAAAAATTTAGTATGAAAAATAATATAAAATACATATACTTGTATTATTCCACATTTAACAAATTTGCATTCTAAAGTTTTCATCGAAGTAAAAAATATGTACTCTTTTAATATATATTTTTTAGAAATATTTACATTTTCAAGGATGAACGAGGAAAATTTTGAACAATAGTTGTTAACAAGGAACAGAAAATGATTCAAGATGTTATTTATTTATATATATTAAAAATTAATAGTTCTCTTTTCAAAAAGTATAGGAAGTTAGAAAAAAAATAATTTAAACGTAATAATGCAAATAAACACAAGGTATAAATGTTATAATATGAAATATTAAACATAAACCTAACAAAACGTCAAATAATAAATTATTATTACAAAGAAAATATAGGACAATGTACTATATTAACATAGAAGTACCCTATATTAATATAAATAAATACATACTTAAAATTAAAACAAAATCATTTAAAGAGAATTCTAAAGAAAAATTTTGAAGAATAGAACTAAAATTTTTACTTTCTATATCATACGTATGCATTTCTAAGTTTAAATTGAACGAAGTTTATAAACTGAACAATTTCTATAAAGAATTAATGGGTAGTAAATATATATATTAATGTGTGACATAATTGATGCAGTTAATGTACACAGCAAAACTAGTATATGAAATATACAAATATTATGTCGACTGAAATAAAAAATAGATCGTATAAATAAAATCCCCTTTAGCAGAACATTAATATGCATCATTGATAACTTAATATATGCTAAATGGTATAATTAATAAGACATTTATATGTTAATACGAGCACTGAATGCTACATTATCTTAGTATTGACATTTTTACATTGTATATAATCTGATGATTTATAATTCGTTGGATAGTATTATTATTAATTTTTATATTATATAAAATTTTTTATTTATTGAGAAATTAATATGAAAATAGAACAAAATATCCATATATTTATTATATATTATTATTCCAATAGCTTTATCCATAACTTTTTTATATTTTCATGGGCACAACATAATATAAGTAATAAAAATAAATTTATTTAATTAACGCCCTTATAAATATAGTACTATAGATATATTATCCTAATATATAATGTTAATTATTTTTATTTAAATAATATTAGATATTATAATCACCAATATTTTCTGCAGAATGATATGCTAAACCATATTCGTTTTTTCCAGATTCTCCATTCTCAGGAATAAAATAATTATCTAACATTTCATTGCTTGATTCGTCATCCAAATATTCATCAATATTTCTTTTTTTTAGTATTCGTTCATTTAACCAGGATCTAATGGGAGTAAACTAATATAAAAATTTATAATGCATATGTATATGTATATATATATATATGTGACAAAAATTTGTAATTGTCAATATGCATGAAAATATGTGGATACTAGTAAAGCACGATATTAACAATTTTACACAAAATTTTTACTTTAAATGAAATAAAAGAAATGATAAATAATCCTAACAATGAAGGACCAACAGTAGTCATAATCGTGGATGTTTCGGATTCTTCCTCCGGTGTAACAGCTTCACCCTCTCTAGAATCTTCTCTTTTTACGTCTTGAAGTGATCCCGCTACTTGTAGATGTATTTCTTTAGAATTTTCCTGAAAATATTTAGAGCATAATTCTTCTCTCTGACAACTATATCTTCCACACAAGTTGTCAGGGTTATACTTTTCCAATGACTTAATATCATGCGTACATTTTTTATTGGAAACTGCACAAGAACTTTTGAAAGTTTCATATTTTTCACGCATAGAAGGTAAATATATAGAAAATTTATCGCATATTTTTTCACCAGAAGAAACAATCTTATCAAAGTTATCATAATTGTAAATATAATCATACATGTCTTTCCTAAATATTAAATCTTGTAGGCTAAGTGTATTAAAAAGTATATTATTTGGTTCACATTTTTTTTTGAATAATGACTTTTTCATAATTTTTTCCCAAGTATTATAAAATTGACTTAACGTTCCAGTATGCATACTATCGTCAGTTAAACTTGAATTCTTAAATATTTCGTTAAACAACCAATATTGTAAAAATTCACAATCACAATTTAAAGAGTTGTTCCTTTCATCATTAGAAAAAAAAGTAAGAAGATTACCTCCAAGTCTTTTGCAAAGATCCAAAATTCCATTATACAAAAGTCTTCCATGTATTATATTGCAGTCATTATTAAATTCATCTGAATCACCCTTTTCTTTATTAAACAGCTCATAAATTTTACAGGAAGGTAACTCCGATTTCCCATTACACTATAATTAAACAGAGAAAATAGTAAATGTATTTACAAAACAATATGCTTTATTAATTTTAATAATGGGAAATATATTCAATGGAAGTATAAGGATTATATAATAATACAATTCAAAATTGTACTGTAGTTATCATTTTAAAAAGGTTCCTTATGTTTTACAATATATAAATTGTAAGAAAAAATTAACACGAGAATATATATATATATTCATTTGAGTAAATTAAGATATATGAAAGGTGATGTATTTTATGTTTTTTTCATAATAATTATTAAAAGAAAATAAATATATATAAGATTTTTATATTCCTCGATTACCCTTTCACGCAAAAATTTTTAGTGTATTTATTGCGTTCTAGTAAAAGTGCAACATATTTTAGGATATATATAGAAAATATAAATGAAAGAAAGCACACTTTAAAGGAAAATATTTCTTAAAAAATTTCACATATACATACATAATAATTCCTCTTAAAATTATTATTTGAAATAAATATTCTGATCATACATTCATAAAATATATGTATATGCATTGTATCGTAAGAAAATGTATTTTTTTTTTTTTTTTTGCGTATATGTTTTTCAAGAGAATCGTCTTAAAATGAATACAGTTATTTTTTTTTAATTTCACAGAGTGTATAAAGAAAAATATAAACATATAACTCTTGAAAGAATTTTAATTTTTTGTGTTTGTAAATAGATTGCATTTATATTCAAAAATCTAAAAACTATAAATATTTATATAAAACAAATGTTAAATTTTTAAATAAAAAAAAAAAATATATATATAGAATGTTTTATTATACGTACCGAAACAATTTTAATAATAATTCTGCAATATATATAGTAAAATATTTCCCTGATTTCTAATTTCAATTTGTAAGTATATGTATCTCGACATTATAAGCTGTATCTAGGGTATCTCCCTATTTTATCTTTAATAACATTTTGTTCTTTTAAAGTTCGTTTTAAATAATGATATTTAATAGAATTATTTATTATTAAAGTATATGTTTAGAGTAAAGAAAAACTTAAATTAGATATTATGCAAATTTTGTAAATTATAATACTGTATTATAATGTGATAAATTATTGCTAAGGATAATATAATAATGGTGAAATACATTGAAGAAATTGAAAAACATGTATAGACATTAAAACTTTCGATATAAATATAAAAGAATAACATAACATGTAATTATATAAATTTTTAAATCATTCAATATTTATTTAATTATAGTCTGCAAATTTTTTTTTTGAATTCAGATGCAGTAATATAATTACACAATCATCAAGGTTAAATATGTTAATACAGTAAGGGGAAAATCTTAATTTCCGTTATGAGAGAAGGTATTTATTTGTAATATAAAATAATGAAAAGAGAAACATTTCATTATTAATTTTTTTTAAAGACATATATCCTAGCACGAATTTAAAATTTTATAGTGTAAGATAACCCATAAATGCACAAATAATATTATCACGTATTTAACATACAATATGAGAAGTTAATAAATATCTATATATTGAAATGAAAAAATTTTGAAAAACTATAATAAAGAAGTATATTTATTACCTGAGCATTT
This sequence comes from Plasmodium ovale wallikeri, assembly GCA_900088485.1. Lineage (NCBI taxonomy): Eukaryota > Apicomplexa > Aconoidasida > Haemosporida > Plasmodiidae > Plasmodium > Plasmodium ovale. The sequence continues at coordinate 85,615 of FLRD01001147.1, forward strand.
TATATTATAACATAGTTCATTAATTTTATTAAAATAATGTACTTCTTTTTTGTACCTTTCAATGTTAGATATATTTATATCATTAATTTTTCTTCAATTCTTGTTTAAATAATTGCATATATATATTTTTAACTATCACGATGACAACGATAATCAATTGCACAATATCTTACTATTTTTTTCATAGAGATATATATAATAAATTTATATTTTTCGAAAAATATATATACCATTAATAGTTTACTAGGTTTTGTTATGAAACAAATTTAATATAACTTACAAGTTTACATACGTTAATATTTTTTTTACAAACAAATTTATTATAAATCATTTCTATTACATTATGTCTTAACAGCCATGAAATAAAAAGAAATATATTAACTTTTATTTGAAAATTGTTTATCTAATTTTATTTATCTGAATTTGCATATTATGTAGCATTAATTCTTTATACTTGAAACATGTTATTCCCTTTATGAAACAGTTCAATATTATTAAAACTTTGTTATAATTTAGTATTATATTAATAGAGTTATTTTGTATATTTACATTTCTGTAGCACACTTAGACATTTATTTCGTTTATAATTATTGTAAGACATAAAATTTTCGCAATTTTATTAAGAAACATATGCATAATTTTATATGCTTAATAGAAAAATGATCTAAATGTATATTATGCACTATGAATAACATATGCTCTTATATATTATAATTTTAGCTATGATATGCATATGTAAAATTAGTTGTGTTTATAATATATAATGTTATATTTTAGTACATTACTACAGAGACGTAACTTAATAATGTATTAACAACTAATACATTGTGAACACAACAAAATAACATAAACAATAGCGGAATGTCACGAATTGGAAAAAATTTAATACATATGATTTTGCTAATTAATGAAAATATCCTAATATTTTATCTAGTACCATGATGAATGCAGATAATAAAGCAAAATATCAAATAAAGCTTTACATATTAAAAATTTATGCAAGGAATTATATTTTTTGAAAAGAAAAAATATGAGCAATTTATGCAAATAGTAATATTTTAAGATGCATATTTAAAAAAAAAAAAAATTAAAATTATTTTTTCACAAAAATAATTAAAAGGATCATAAAGTTCTCACATGCAGTGAATAAGTTCACATTTACTTAATAAAATGTATTATAGTATAGGTATAATGGAATATAGGCACAAATTATAGGTATACAATATAGAAATATTTCCTTCTTATAACTTTCATTTCCTCCTTTTTTTTTTTTTTTAAATACATACTTTAAAATGTATTTTCCCATAAATATATTTAATTATACATTATATGAACTATATTCCCTATATGGAGAGTGTATGTAGCACGAGAAAAACTGTTTTTTCTTTTTTCCCAAATTAAATTGAAAGTATTGTTGTCCTGTATTTTATTATATAATGGTAAAATATTGAAAAAAATTATCAGATATATTAATTTAAAACTGTTTAACATAATCCTACTTTTGAAAAATGAATAATTCCTTGCTATATGTAAAAGCGAGCACAAACATTATAAAAATTTTTTATATATAAAAATACAAACAAAAAAAAGTAGAATTCATATACATGTTTATTAAATTTATTTTATGGAAAAAAAAATATTATATAATATAACATTTTTCTAGTTTACTCCATATACATTTGTATGTATGATATTTATATTATTTTAAATTAATGTAATTATACAAAAACAAATTAGTATTTACCATAAAGGACACTTATATGCAAAATGTATTGTGAAAATATAAAACATATAAGCGTTTATGAGCATTCAGTAATTAAAGAAACAAATTTTTAATTTCAATACTGTAATTTTTTATAGCAATAATTTTTTTTAAAAAAACAGTCCATACGCAAGCTTAATGTTCCTTTTTTACGATGATTCATGTGATATCTCAAAAATAGGAGTTACATACACCGACTTCATTGGAAAATATTTTAAAAATTATAATATGATGTAATGTATAATTAAATATAAATATACAAGATATATATATAATTCATAAATATGAATTAAATTTATTTACATAATGGACATTCATTTTTTATTGGAAAGCATGTTTTAATTTTAAATAATATTAGAATGATATTGTACACCCCTAACATATATATTAAAGTACACATTGTTGTTGAACATGCATTATTGTGTGATTAATATGTATATATATAGTCCCATTTATCAGGTAACACATAGATATTTCAGTGTAGAATATTATTACTACTGCTTATATGTGATGATACAAAATAAAAAAAATTAAAAAAAAAATTATAATACTCAAACTTCAGTAAATCCTGAATACAAAATGATATTTTAATATTTGTCATGTTACCAATATAGCCTTTATATAAAAATTTTGCAATATTTTACCTAAAAAATTACATTATTATTTTTATTTCCAGGTGTAATGACTTTTCAATTAAATTATTCTTCCTTTCGTGTTAAGTATTAATAGTACTGTTGACATAGAATATAACATAATTATGAATTTATTACAAAATAATAACCCATATTATATTCCCTATCATCCGAAAGTTTTCTTTCGACGTCAGAAAAGTATAATAACCATTCATTCCCTTTTTCATTTTCATTCATCCACATGTTCTATATCCATTTATCTTTTCATGTATAAATTGATGAAATAGACTTAACTAAGGGGAAAATAACGAATAATGATACATTTATAAATTTTGTGCATAGCAAATGTATATTTTTATAAATATCAATACAAATAATAATCTAATTATTTTTTTTAACCTTACTGGAAAATAAAAACATGAAAAACAAGGTAGATGTCGGAACTAAAATTACTAACGTTATAATACTTTTAAATTGTTCTTTTTTAGGAATACCTTATTGTTTTAACCCTTCATCATACTCTATTAATGGCGTCTTATGATGCAATTCACACTTTTTTGAACTATCTTTTTCATTATTAACATATTCTTCATATGTAGTTTTAAACGCAGTTAGATCATTCAAAAATTAAAGGAATCATCATGACACTTATATAATCCATCTCTATACTTTTCACAACATTTTCTTGTATACTTTTCGCATTATTCGCTTGATTCATCTGAACGAGAAGCAATAATTATGCTATATATTTTGAGATTGTAATTATGCAAATCAAATAAAAATTTTATATATTTAAAAACGTGGTTTTCTATATTACACAAAATTACCTCAAGTATATTATTAGTGAAAAATCCTTCATCATTGTTCTTCGTTATTTTGTAGAAATGCTTGGCACAATATAATAGATTTTTATTGTTAGTCCTTAATTTACGATTTAACCATAATTTTAAAAATAAAAGTATTTATGTTAATACGAGTTTCATCTGGTTTTGATCTTTCTATTTGAAATAATAATTTATAATTAGTTTTAAATTGTTCATAAATTTTATCTGTAGAAGAAATTGGGCCTAAAAATTTATTTCCTAAAATAAAATTACATACCCTTTTTTCATTTAAAGGAATACTATCACTTGTAAAATTATTTACTAAATTCCCCAATTCATCAAAGTGTTAGAAAAATTTGGACTAAATACAGAAGGAAAGTTAAAATTTTTAATAATAACAAAAGAAATTCAATTACATAAAAGAATATTTTATCGTATATTAATTCTAATGGAGAATTCAAATAACATTCAATTAATTTTTACTATAGTGAAATTTAATTACACATCAACTCTTCTCCTGATTAATATGGACATGATATTTTCTTCAGATTTAATCGAATGAGGTGTAATAACAACTTTTTAATAAGTGTTTTCTCTTACGTGAAAAGTATTTTCACATTATATATTAACATAGTAATTACATATTTTTATATATGGTAAAAAATAAATAAAATTTTCATAAAAATAAAATATATTTTGTCAGTGAGTAGTAAATTATAGTACAATCATACATAAGTTGTATTACATATATTTAAAATAACAAAAACAATAAAGTGAGTGTTTCACACAAAAAAGAAACATTGTATGTTAAAATATATAACTATGTAATTTTTAAAAAACTAAGATATCACAATTTTACATATATGTTGCATAACTCAGAGAATTATATATTAAACGCATTTATAACATAAATTTTTTTTATTGATATTACGTATTTCCTAACATTTATGATATTGTGAAATGTAATAAGATATACATTTAAAAATGTAAAGTAAATATTTATTGTACAATTAGTTTTTCATTTCGCCTAAAATATTAACATTACTATAAGTGGAAGTAGTTTATTCTGCTTTTCTATTGTTGCAAAATAAATTATCACTATTATAACGACGAATTTTTTATTAATTTATATATGAAAAAGCAAAAAATAAATAAATACTACAAAGTAAAAGCATTGTATTAAATTATTTTAGATACAGCGAATTACTTTTCAAGGATATATTACATCATTTATGCTATTTTATTTTATTATTTGTCTATATTCCATTTCCTCTATATCTCCATTATGTCAACCCAAAACAAAAAACATTTTATATTTATATCTACACAGTGATTATCTACTATAATACAATGTAATTACTGCTATTTGTATATATACAAATGGACCGAATTAATATGAATTTTTATAATAAAAAAATTATTAAATATATTATAAAGTAATTTTTATTAGGTCAAAAAAAAAAAAAAAAAAAATGCAATAAAAATAGTTTTAACTGTTTTATCCTAGTAAATTATATAATTCTAAAATTAGAATAAAAGGATGGCCATATTATATACATGAAATAAAAAAAAAAAAAAAAAAAACAGTTTTAGTTACTATATTAATGTAATCATTTTATGTAATCGTGCTGTATATTGGAACTTTTAAATTATACTCATCCAACATTTTGTTTTAAATTAGTATGTATATATTATATAAGATCATTTTGTGGTTTTTTAAAAATAGAAAAAATATGTTTAAACTGGTGCTGCATTTTGTATGTTAATTTATTTCATTAATTAATTCTTATCCTAATCACAAAAATTTTGTGTATATTGACATATGATAGAATAGAAACGGATTACTTTTTAAACAAATGTAGTAGAGAATTATGTAATATATATTGAAACATGCTTTCGTAAAGAATAAAATAATTTATAAAAAATTAAAAGAAAAATTTTAATGTGTTTTAAAGAAATAATTTTACTTTTTAGTATTCATTAGTGCTCTTTTATAGGTAGACTATATTTTATTTACTAAGCTTCAGAAACAGAGTGCATGCATATTAAAAAAGAACTTATAAAAAAAAATATAATAATAAAGGTAATTCTAAAAGAATACACATCAAAAAATTTATAAATATATATATTATATTTATATATATTCAATGTTTCATTTTACGTGTACATAAATTGTTGTGTGTTAACGCACATATCGCACACAGTACAATCATTTATTCCTTAATAGGAAATATGAAAAAAAATTATTTTATCTTATATTTAATACATATTTAAAAAACTACAAAATTTAAATTTATATGAAAAATAATACATTTTTTTAGTATATATTTTAGAAATTACTATAATCAAATTTTTAATAAGGTATTAAATATATCGATACGTTATAAATTAGTTATGTTTACCGTGTATTATTTCGTATATATTCTTATAATAAATGATACATTCAATATGAAACATGTACCAAAATATAAAGTAATATAATAATTGCTCATAGATAAACATACCTTATATTATTTTTTCTTAAACTATCCATTTCATATAAAATTAACCTTATACAAAATATATGAAGTATTTGAAAATTTCTCTAAGCATAATTATCACCTTCATAACGATTATTACCCAATATTCAAAAATTTTGACATATAATTAAGGATGTCAAGCAATTATTAAGGAAATTATAGAAGTTTGAAAAAAAATATCTCCTGCGTTTCAAGGAAATAAAAATAACCATTTTAATTTCAAAAATTAATATGATAAATATACTTATATATGCTTGGTATATTAGTAATATTCTGAAGTATAACTCAAAAGTTTGAAATTACAACAAATTAGTGATTATATAGGGATGGAAAAATATTATAAATAGTAAAAAGTTATATTAAAATTCATATCATTGCATATAATATCAAAAACCCCTGTAAGGCAATACTAAGACAAAAACAATGCAGTCTTCTAATTTATATTTTTATAACATTTACAGTTTTGATTCAGATCACTAATCATAATATCAAAGTAAAATTTAATTAATATCAATTATATACGCCTTCAACAATAGCACTGATGAAAGCTAAATATTACATAGAATTCATAGAAAAGAAAAATAAGAATAATAACGATAACATGTACTGGGAAAGTAATATATGTTATAATAATAAAGTAACTCCATCAGTTGAATATGAAAAGTATTCATTACACAATGAATAAACTAAAGGATACAATCCAGTAATATATACGGGAAATAATTAGAAAAAACCAATAATATAAATATATTATCATATAATATCCTAAAGTAGCATATAATAATAATACTATATATTATAGTTCAATAATTAGACTAATTACCTTTTGTTTATTTATATAGCCTTCACAAGAATAGAAATTATTTTTAATCGCATGGTTTATATAACTCATTGTAAAAAGCATTTTTTAAATGCATATATTACAAAACAAAATTGTATTTTTTTTTATTATTAGTTTACTGATTTTGTCTCTTCTGTGTTTGTCAGATTACAAAGTAAATAATGGAATTATTACTTATATAAATGAAGAAACAGAAAAAATTATGTACACATGTGAAGAGGAAAAAAGAAATTTATACAACTCCTAGTATAAAGCAGCATATAATCAATCAGAAGCATGCACATTTATATATGTTATTGATTAATAATTCTCTATTCAAGATGTACAGAGAATTAAAAAGAAAATTTAAATGTAATTATTCAAATAAATACAAAGTATAAAAGTTATAATATAAAATACCAGGCATAAAAATACCAAATCATGACATCATAAGTTATTATAATAAAGAAAATATAGAAAGACGATATGTTATATTAGCAGAAAAGTAAACTTAATGTAAAAATATATATATTTAGAATTGAAAAAAAATAACTTATAGATAACTCTAACAAAAATTTTATACAAACAAAACTGAAAATTTTCATTTTATATATCATGCATATGTATAGTTTAGATTAAATTGAATAAATTATATAAATTTAACGATCTTTATAAAAAATTTATAAACAGTAAATATATATTTAATATGTGTTATAATTTATGCAGTTGATCCGTGTATTAATAATAGTATATGCAAAGTGCAAACATTTAAACAACTGAAAAAAAAAATACATTCAATAAATTAAATTTCTTTATTAAGAATATTAATTTGCATTATTGTTAACATAACAAATCATATAAAAAATTATTAATTAGACATTTCGATACCAATATGAACACTGAACATTACATGTTCTTAATACTGTCATTTCCAAGTCGTATGTACTATGATAATATGTATATCTTTGAATAGTATTATTATTAATTTTCATCTAATATGAAATATTTTTTTCATATGAGAATTACGAAAATAGAAATTTTTTTTCATATATTTAGTATAAAACTACGTTCCTATAAATTGGTGAACATATTTATATTATTTCCATATGAACGAACTGATATCGGTAATAAAAATAAATTGATCTACTGATGTACTAATAAATATAACACTAGAACCCTAATATAGCACTATCTAATATTAATTTTTATTTTAAATGACATTAGATGTTATTATCACCCATATTTTATGCAGAATGATATGCTATACCATATCCATTTGTTTCTGATTCTCTATTCTCAAGATTAAAATAATTATTTAATACTTCATCGTTTGCTTCTTCATCCATATATTCTTCAATATTTTTATTTTTTATTATTAGGTTATTTAACCGGGACCGAATGGGTTTAAACTAATATATAAATTTAATAGGAATATGTTTATATATTACATAATTTTTAATTGTTAATATAAATGAAAATATATGGATACTAGTAACGCACGATATTAATAATATTACACAAAAATGCTTTTTACTTTAAATATAAGGAAAGAAGTCATAAATAAACCTAACAACGAAGGAGCAACAGTAGTCAGAATGCTGGATGTTTCCAAATTAGGTTCCGACATAGCACTTTCACTATCTATATCATCAAGTTGTTCTGCATTTTCAAGTAACTTAGCTTCTCTGGGGTCACCCCGTGTAGATGCTTCATCAAAATATTTAGCACATAATGATTCATTTTTACACTGAAATTTTTCGCACAACTTTTCCGGGTTATATTTTTCAAATTCTCCAGCATCATGCAAACATTTATTGGAGCTGCTTTGGCAGGAATCCTTAAAATGGACATATTTTGTATGCATATATTCTAAATATCTGCAATATTTATTGTCTATTTGTTCACTAGCAGTATCGATCTTATAAAAGTTGTCAAAATTATAAATATAGACATACATATCTTTCTTAAACTTTAAATCTTGTGGAATAACTCTATTAAAAAGTATCTTGTTTGGTTCACATTTGCCTTTGCATGATGAACTACTCAAAATATTATTCCACGTTGTATAAAATCGACTTAACGTTCCAGTATGCATAGTGTCGTCAGTTAAACTTGAATTACTAAATATTTCGCCAAATAACCAGTAATTTATAAAATCGCAATTATAATCCAGTGGGTAATTCTGATCATCATTGGAACAAAAATAAACAAGATTAACTGCAAGCTTTTTGCAAATATCTGAAATTCCGGAGTACCCAAGATTTCCTTGTATATTATCACATTCTTCACTAAATTTATCTGAATTACCATTTTTCGTGGATAATATCTTATACATTTTACAGGAGGGCATCTCTGTTTCTCCATCGCACTACGAATAAAACGAGAAAATAATAAATATATGTACAAAGAAAAAAATACTTTACTGTGCTTAATAATGAGACAAAATTCCAACTAAGGATTGTACAAAAATATAGTTGAAAAATCTACATTAGTTTTCATTTTTATAAAGTCCCTTTCTCTTATACAATATGTAAATAATATGAAAGAACTAAGATGATAATATATAAATATTAATTTAAGTAAATGAAAATAAATTAATGGTGATATATTTCATATTTCGTTTATGTTGATTACACAATGTGAATAAATATATATAACATTTTTATCTCATTATATTTTCTTTCATACAAATGTATAGTGTATTTGTTTTTTCAAGTAAATTATCTATTTCTTCAACGGTTTATATATCATAATATAAATGTAAGAAAGGAGATCTAAATTATCTTATTTTCTCGATAATTTTCACATAGGAATACTTAAGAGTGGTTCCCAAAAGTATAAAGTGAATAATTATTCTCAATATATATTAAAAAAATACTTTTTTGTACATTGAAGCTCATGAAAATTTAAACACTTTTATTTTTTATTTCTGCATATACAGTTCATGCATTTAATCTCAATGAAAAAGGACATTATCCTTCTGTTATATTTATGTATATTAAGACAAATACATACATATAATTTTAATCAATATCTATATCGTTTTGTATACAATAAGATTTCTTGTATATGTATGAGTCAGAACAAAATGAATTTATTTATATTTCCTATTATGTTGTTATATAAAACATATATAACTAAGTCGAATACGAAATGCTTTTATTTTAATGGCAATATTTCAAAATATATAATGCAAAATATTTTTCCTAATTTCTATTTAGACGTGTAAATATATATACGTCAGTATTTTAATGTATTTCTAGGATATCTCCCTATTTTAACTTTAGTAATATTTTGTTTTTTCAGATTTTGTTTAAAATGGTATATATCATGAAATTTATTATTTCTAAAGTGCCTACATATATATATTGATAAAATAAATTTCAAACTAATATGAATGAATAAATATGTTTTAATAAAATACTATAAAATTAAATATTACTAAGTATAAAAGGATAATAATAGAAAATATTCTGAAATAAGAAAATATTGAGCAACGTATAGGGGAATAATGATATATTCTAAGCATATATATGAATAAACCATATAACATGTAAATTTTAAATTATTTAAAACTACTAATGGATATGTAATTGTCTTCTGCAATTTCCGCTTTATATTAAGACAAAGCACTATACTTTTAATAAATTCAAAGTTAATTATACAGAATCTGAGAGAACAAGCGATAACATTTTGTTAATGCTTTCTAAATTTTGTATTATAAAATGATGACAAAAAAATTTTTCCTTATTACTTTTTTTTGAACGATATACTTGTACGAATTAAAAATTCAGGAACCTAGAATAATCCATTAATATGCATGTAAGACATTCTATGTGTTAAATAAATGAAAAGGATGCTAAAACAACTAATTATATATGGATTTAAAAAATACAGAATAAACACCTGTAAAAAATCAATAAAAATGTACTTTAATTATCCAATCATTTAATTTTAGTATATTATATGATGAAATTTGTAAAATAGCGTAGTAATGGATAGTACATTTCAATGTTCGATAGAATTATATCCTTAATTTCGTTCTCATATTCATTGAAATTATTACAAAAAGATAATTTTAACTATTTGGATGAAAGCGATGATCAATCGAAAAATATTTTAACCATTTTTTATATAAACATTTGTATAGTAAGTGAATATTTTTCTAACACTATGTACCAGTAATAGTTTTCTATATACTCGTATAACGCAAATTTATTACCATTTACAAATTCACGTACATTAATATTTATTTAGTACAAAATATATTATTAATCATTTCTATAATATTATATCCAGAATGTTGCGAAGGAAAAGAAATATGTATTAACAATAATATGAACAATATAGTTATAATTTTATCTTAATTTATGGTATATTTTGTATTATATTTTTATTTAAATTACAATATGTTGCCTTCATGGAGCAGTGTTCTATATTTTAAAATCTCTTAATATTGAGCATTATATTAATAGTGTTACTTTTTTATATTCATATTTTTGTGCTTAGATATTTATTATATACATAATTATTGGAAAACATTTATTCTCTATTTTTCTGAGAATTTTGCATAATTTTTTGCATACTTCATAAAAATGTAAACAATATGTATATCGTATACTAGGAATAACATATGCGTGAGTATATTAGAATTTCAGCTATAATATGCACATGTATAATTAATCACATTTAAAAAATACAACATTATATTTTAATATATTATGACATAACATGTAAAATAATAACGTATTAAAAACTTATACTTTCTGGACGATGCAGAATAATATAATCCACAATGGAAAGTTATATATTAAAAAAAATTCATTGAATTTTATGTTGCTAGTTAATAAATTATCTTAATCTATTATCTATTAACACAACAAATTGAAGAATTATCAGAAAATATCCAAATATTTTTTATAGAAAATAAAATTTTCGCAAAGAATTATATTTTTTGAAAAAAAAAATACGTGCAATTTTCTAAAATTATATGTTTATATGTATATAGAAAAAAAAAATGAAAAATTAAAATTATTTATTCAGAAATATAATTAAAAGAAACGTTAATCGAGTTCTTAGATATAAATAAAATGTTCATATTGAATTCATAAATCTTATTATAATTAAGGTATAGTAAATATTAAAGAAAATTTATTATATTAATATTATATGTAATTATTATTATCATATAATTTTTCTTTTTTTTTTTTTTCTTTTTCCTTTCTTTTTTTAATATATACATACTTTAAAATGTATATCCCTATAAAGGTATTGAATGATTTATCATTTTAACTGTTCCCTATACAGTAAAGCACATGAGATACAAGCAACACTGTTATATTTTTTTCTGATTTAAATTAAATGTATTCTCCATAAATTTATTACTGAATGATAACCTTTGAAAAAAATTCTCATATATATTAGTTGAACACTATTTTACCATTATCATATTTTCGAGAAATCTATAATTTCAACTTATGCGTTTCAAAAATGTGTACACATGCTTGTAAAGCTTTTCGTACATTAAAATTAAAACAAAAAAAATATTCATATATATACTTATGAATATAATTTTTTATGTAAAATTAATTATTACATTCTTTTTTACGTTTTGTGTATATACCTCTATATATATGATTTTTATTACATTATAAATTAATAAAATTATACATAAGCAATATATTTTTTATCATAGTGGGTATTTATATGTTTAATTTGTTATAAAAATGAAATAACAAAAAAATATTTATTTGTTTTAAAATCTGAAATAATTAAAACATTTTTAATTTTAATATCTTAATTTTTTACAGTACTAATTTTTGGTAAATAAACGATTCATGTAAATAATATACTTTTCAGCTCCTATTCATGTTATATGTTAAAATTAGACATTACATACTCTCATTTGCATATCAGAATATTTAGAAAATTATTTTATCATATTATATATATTCATTTAGCAATATATAACATATTTATATAATTCATAAATATATCAACTATTTTTATACACATATTTACACTCATTTTATACATAACTTTTTGTGTTCATTTTAAATGGTGAACGAATCATCGTATAATCCTAATATATGTATTTAGAAAAACATTACTCTTAAACATTATTATATTATATATATATAAATATAGCCATATTTTTCAGATAATTGCATAAATATTTCATTATGAAATAGTATTTCACTGCTTATACCTGATAACACTAAAAAAATAAATAAAACAAATAAAAGATAAGATTCAACCTCACCATTCCTCTCGTAAACAGTGATTGCAAAATGATATTCTAAAATTTTGTATGTTACTAAAATATATAGTACATGTAAATTTTGTAATATTTTACTTAAAAAATAACATTATTATTTTTATTTCTATTTACAATTATACTTCAATTAAATTAATCTTCCTTTGTGATAGGTCTTAGGAGCACTGCTTACCTTGAATATAACATAATTAAGAATATCTTACAGAATAATATCCTATGTTATATTTCCTGTAATCCAAAATTTTATTTTCAATGTCAGAAGGGTATAATAGTAATTCAGTCCCTCTTTCATTTTCATTTATCCACATATTTTTTACCCATTTTAACTTTAAATATAAAAGTTAACGAAATGCTGTTAACTAAAGGGAAAAAAAATATAAAAAAATATGTTTATAAATTTTGTGGATTTCACACATATTTTTATTAATATCAGTATTAGTAATTCCTATACAATGAAACTAATAATCAATGTATTTTTTTTAACCTCATCAGAAAATAATAACATGAAAAACAAATCACATATAGGAACTAAAATTACATAAGTTATAATACTTAAAAATTTTTTTTTTTAGGTATGCTATATTGTCATAACACGACATCACACTCCATTAATGGCATCTGACCATTCGATACATATTTCTTTGATAAATTTTCTACCTTATTAAAACCATTTTCATATGCATTTTTAGAATCAAATAGATAACTTAACAAATTAGATTAACCCTAAAGACATTTATATAATCCTTGTTTATATTTTTGATAACATTCCCTCGTATATTATATGCACTACTGTTTTGACTGTTCTGTTTTATCATCAGTAACTATACCATATATTTTTCTCTTATAATTATACAAATCACATAAAAATTTTATATCTTCAAAAATGTGGTTTTCTCTATTACACAAAATTTCCTCATGTATATTATTAGTGAAAAAGCCTTCATCATTTTTCTTCGTTATTTTGTAGAAATGCTTGACACAATATAGTAGATTTCTATTGTTATCCCTTAATTTATCATTTAACCGTAAATTTAAAAAAAAAAAGCATTTGTATTAATACGAGTTTCATCTGGTTTTCATCTTTCAATTTAAAATAATGATTTATAAATAGTTATAAATTGTTCACAAATTTATTTGGTAGACGAAATTGTGCCTAAAATGCTATTTTCTAATATAAAATTACATCCCACTTATAAATTTGCAAGAATACAATTAATTGTAACTTTATCTGCTAAGTCTCCAAATTTATCAATATTTTCGAAAAATTTGTACTAAATACAAAAGCAAAAATTATAATTTTTAATAATAAAAAAAGAAATTCAATTTCATAAAAAAATATTTTATAGGATATTAATTCTAATGAAGAATTCAAATAACATTCAATTAATTTTAATTATAATGAAATTTAATTATATACCAGTTCTTCACCTCATCAATCGGGACTTGTCATCTTGTACATATTTACTCAAAATAGATGCAATAACAAATATGCTAATAGTTTTTTTCTAATATATGGAAAATGTGTGCACATAATTTATTCGCATGGAAAGTATATTCTTTTATATATCATAATATATATATATATATATATATATATATATATATATATATATAAACTTTAACAAAATAAATTATACTTTGTCAATGAATACTAAAATACAGTATTTTCCTACATAACGTGCATGTTACACATTTAACATTACGAAAACAACTGTGTTTTTCACAAAAGAAAAAGGAAATACTATATTTTCAAAAATATAACTACGTAAATTAAAAAATATTAATATAATACACTTCTACATATAAGTTATATTACTCAACAAATTGTGTGTATTTAACGTATGTATAATATTAATTTTTTATATGTATCTTAAATATTTGCTAGAATTTATGACACTGTTAAGTGAAATATAATCTACATTTAATAACGGTAAAGTAAATAATTAGTGAACAATCATTTTTTCGTTGTGCTTAAAAATCAACATTGCTATAAATATATACAGTATATTCCAATTTTTTGTTGATATAAAATATGTTGCCACTATTATAATAATTCCTCTTTTATTAAAATATATGTAATAAAAAAAGGCAATAATATTAAAAAGTATATATATTACCTTAAATTAAATTAAATTAAAATATTTTATACATAGAGAATAAAATTTAATAGAATAATTATATAAATGATAACTGCATTATTTTCTTAATACTTTTATGCTTTATGTAGTTTATGATATTTCGTATATATATACATTATATCCATGATATACAGAAAAAAAAATTTATTCAATCCTCCTTAGTAATTACGTAGAATATGTATAACATAATTATTATTATATGTATATATACAAATGTACTGAAATAACATAATTATTTATAATAAAATTATTATTAAATATGTTATAAATTAATGGTTATTTTTGACAAAACATAAAAAACAAAAAAGTTAAAAAAATATTTTTACCACTTTTATCGTAGGAAATTATGTAATACGAAAATTGAAATATAATGGTAAACATATAATGTACACGTACTAAAAATAATATTTTTCTATTTAGTATATTAATATATCTAATTAATGTAATAATGTAATAATTTTGCATGCTAAAATTTCCATATTTGTGTAATTCAAAATATTTTTTTAAATTATTCTTTATATATTATGCAAGAATATATTATCGGGTCCTACAAAATAAAAAATTTGTTTAAAATTGTGGTACATCTAGTATATGAATTTATTTTATTAATTAATTCTTATGAAAATTTTTCAATATTTCGTGCATAATCATTTATGATAAAATAGCAATGTATAATTAAATAAATGCATTACTCAATTATATAATAATATATTCAATCATGCTTTTGCGAAATGTAGGATCATTTATAAAAAATTAAAAAATAATAAATTGGAAAATGAATTAAAGAAATAATTTTATTTCTTAATATTCCATAGTGCTTTCTTAAAAGTTTAATATATTTTGTGTATAATAATTCACGGAGTATATACATATTTAAAAATATTTGTAAAAAAAAAAAAAAATAATGAAGGTATTTCTAAAATATTGCGCATCAAATAATTTATTAATATATAATATTATATCTATATATATACAGCGTTTCATTTTACATTTATATAAACGGTCATATGTTTGCATACATAGTCCATGCAATAATATATTTTATGCCTTAATAGGAAATGTGAGGAAACTTTATTTTATCTTATACATAATGTATATTTAAGAAGCTCTGAATTGTAAATATATACGAATAATAATTTTATTAATTAAATTACATTTTATAAGTTACTATAATAATATGTGTAATATAGGAATTATATATATTGAAATGCTACAAGTTAATTATGTTTACGATGTATCATTTTGTGTGCATGCTTATAAAAAAAGATACATTCAATATAAAACATACAGCAAAATATAAAATCATATAATAGCAGTTAGTAGTTACATAAATATTTTTCTGTTTTCTCTTAAAATATTCATTTTTAGCAAAATGTACATTTTATAATATATATGAGTTATTTTATAATACTGTGAGGATTATTATTTTGTTATGTTTTATTGTATAAAATGAGAAAATATTCACATAAATATGAGGATTTCACGGCATTATTAAGCAAATTATATAACAATTAAAAAAAAAATACTTCATAGATATCAAAGAAACACCATTGGATACTTTATTTCCACAAATAAAAATAATAAAATTCAGTGTGTATGTCTGAATAATTAGCTATATGTTCATGTGAAAATTAAAAAATTTAATACAGAACAAATTAATTTGATTTTAGAGGGATAACAAAATATTATAAACAATAAAATGATATATAAGTATTTATTTATTTGTATATTAAAAGAAAAATGTAAGATAATATACGATAAAAACAATGTATTCTTCTAATTTAAATTTTTATAAGAACACTGACTCTTACACTACGGATCACAAAACATATTGTCATCTTAAAACTCATTTAATGTAAATAGCATACATCGTCAATAATAGTATACGTGAATATTAAATAGTACAATGAATACAAAGAAAGGAAAACAAAATAATAACTATAAAATATGCTAGGGAGATATAATTGTTATAAGAATAAACAAACATCAACAGTGATAAATGGAAAGTTCTTACTAGACAACAATTTATCGAAAGATACATTCATATAACATTTACGGGAAAAAAATTCAGAAAATTATTTAATAATAATGTATTGTCATATTACTTTTCAAAAGAAATCTATAAGAGCAATATTATCTAGTATAATTCAAAAATTGAAATTTTTACTTTTTGTCTATTTATATAAGATTGACATATGGAAAACTTATTGTATCCTTCCAATTGCCGTAATAACCTAGAGTATAGGAACTTCCCCATATTTATATGTTATAAAACTTATTTTTTTAATAATTTATTGCTACTTTTATAATTTTTCATTCAGCATAAATAATAGATTATAAAGGAAAAAAAGAATTATTAGCAAATATAATTGAAGAAATATATAAAAAGATGCATGCTTATGGTTCCGAAAGGAAATTTTTCGACAATATACAGTACCAAGTATCAAATAACCCTTTAAGAACTTAATCATTTATATATAATAATGATTAATGATTCTTTATTCAAAAAGCGAATAAGATGCAAAAATAAAAAATTTTAAATGTAATTATATATATAAACAAAGAGTATACAAGTTATAAAATAATATACGAAATATAAACAAGCCAAAACAAGATATATTAAATTGTTATAATAAAGAAAATACCAAAAGGAAAATGTGTTATACTAATACAAAAATCAACTGAATGTAAAAAAATAAATGTGCAATAAAACAAAATAAATTATAAAAATTTTAACGGAAATTTTGTAATAATAAAGAAAATTTGTTTTATTTTCTATATCATACATACTTATTTCTTAGATTGAATTTAACGATGTATGTATATTTAACAATTTTTATACAAAATTAGCAAATAATAAACACCTATATTAATATGTGTCATAATAGATGCAATCAATGTGAATATAAAAAACAGTATATATGCAAAGTAAAAATATTATGTCTATTCAAATAAAAAATTGATTCTATTAGTAACATTAAATTTAAGAGAAAATTAGCCTGCATTACTGTTAACATAATATATGCTATATTATGTAATTAATCACATATTTCTAGTTAATATGAACACGGAATATTACAAGATCTTAATAATGTAATTTTCAAATTTTATATTCTCTAATAATAAGTAGTTTGTTTAACATTATTATTATTATTTTTTATTTAACATAAAAAGCGTTTTTATTTATATACAGATTAAAATAAAAATAGGACAATAAATTAATAAATTTATTATAAAACCACGTTTCTATCAATTTGTGCAAATTTCTGTAATATTTTCAAATGCGCAAATAAATGTCCGTAATATAAATAAGTCTACTGATCTTCCTAATAAATATAACACTACAATTCTATTATCGTAGTTTATAATATTAATTTTTTTTATTTAAATGATATTAGATATTATTATCACCCATATTTTATGCAGAATGATATGCTATACCATATCCTTTTTCTTCTGATCCTGTATCTTCATGAATAAAATAATCATTTAGTAATTCATTCCTTGATTGCTCATCCATATATTCTTCGACTTTTCTATTTTTTAGCATTTGGTTATTTAACCAAGATCTAATGGGTGTCAACTAATATAAATATTAAAAAAGCACATGTATATATGTGGCACAATTTATCATTATCAATATGAATGCAAATATATCGATATTAGTAACACAATATATTTATAAATTTGCAATGAAATTCATTTTACTTTAAACAAAATAAAAGAAGTCATAAATAAACCTAACAATGAAGGACCAACAGTAGTCAGAATAGTGGATGTTTCGGATTCTTCTCCCGTTGTAACAGCTTCACTGTCTCTAGGATCTGCTCCTTTTACGCCTTCAAGTGACCCATTTCCGTCTGATTCTCTTTGTTCAGGTGTCCTCTCAAAATATTTCTTACATAAGTCTTCATTTCTACACTGTAATTTTTCGCATAAATTTTCTGGGTTATATTTTTCCAATGGCTTATCAACTTTAAAGCATATAGCAGTGTTCAGTGGGCATTTTTCTTTAATTTGGGCATATTTATCACGCATAGAAGGTAAATATCTACAATATTCATTATCTCTTTCTCCTCTAACAAAAGTGATCTCATCAAAATAGCTATAATTGTATATATAATCATGCATCTCTTTCCGAAATATTAAATTCTCTGTAGTAAATCCATGAAAAAGTATACTATTTGGTTTACATTTCGTTTCGCATGATAATGATTTTACAACATTTTCCCACGTAACATAAAATCGACTTATCATTCCAATACACTCACTATGGTCAGTTATATCTAAATTATTAATTATTTTGCTAAATAACCAGTGATGCAAAAATTCAGAATTATAATTTAAAGGGATTTTTTTTTCACTGTCATCACATAAATTAACAAGATTACCTGAAAGCTTTATACAAAGATCAAAAATTCCTTCATATTGAAACATCCTTTGTAAATTATGACATTCAAAATCAAATGTATCAGAAGCTCCATTTCCCTTATTGAATAATTCATAAATTTTACAGGATGGTAATTCGGATCCTTCATTACACTATAAATAAAACGAGAAAATAATAAATATATTTACCAAAAAATTAGTTTACTATTGCATAATAATGGGAAATATATTCAATATATTTGTAAGGATTACATAATAATATAATTCTAAAATATACTTTTGTAATCATTTTTAGAACTTTCCTATTTGTTTTCGAATATATTAATTTCAAGAAGCGGCTACTACAATAATACATAAATATTTATATAATAAATGAAAACATAAGAAAATTATGTATTTTTTTACTTTTTTATATTAATTATTAGAAACGAATAAATATATACAAGATTTTATATGCCTCAATTTCCAATTCACACTAATTTAAAGTGCATAAATTACCTTCAATTAAAATATAAATATCGTCTATTATAGATGTAACATAATGAAAATAAAAGAAAGAACATTACAAAGGAAACTATTTAAGGAATATTTATGATATCCATACATAATAATGACTGTTAAAAGCATTAATTAAATAATTATTCTGAATATGAATTAGTAAAATATATTTATATGCATTGTAGCGTAGGCAAATATAAATAGTGTTTTTTTTTTTTTTTTGTGTACATGTTTTTTGAAAACTTCGTTTTAATATGAATACAGATATGTCCTTCTTTCATAGAGTCTATATACTAAGAAAAATATAAACATAAAATTTTAATAAGAATATTAATTTATTCAATTTTATAATAAGATTTAATTTATTCATTAAAATAAGAAAACTACAGATATTTTTATATTTGGACGTTCAATTTATAAATAAAAATAATATATAATTATGAAGTTTAATATGTATCTAACTCATTTTAATTATAATTTTGCATAATATATATACAGTAAAATATTCCTCTATATTCTACTTTGAGTAGATAAATATATATACTCCGGCACTATGATGCATTTCTATGATACCTCCCTATTTTATCTTTAATAATAGTTCGTTTGTTTAAAGATTGCTTAAAAATTTATATATAGTGTAACTTATTATTATTAAAGTGAGTATATTCTTAGAATAAAGTAAAAACAAAATTACAAATTATTGAAAAATTTAGAGTTATATTAATAAATTATAATAAAATAAATTATAACTTAGGATAAAAGGAAAATCACGGAATACCTTGAAAAAATTAAAAAACATATATAGATATAAATATTTTCTAAACATATATAAGATAATCACATAACATGTAATTATAAAAAGTATAAAAATTTTTAATGAATATTTAATTATTGTCTTAATATTTTGTTTTATGTTAAGCTGCAATAATATTTTTAAAATTTCAAGGTTCATTTTGTGAATAGAGAAAAAAAAATTCCTAATTTTATTAAACTTATAAGGCTTATATTTGCAACATAAAATAGAGAAACAACAAATATTTCATTATCAATTTTTATGAAATATATATGCGCTAGTATGAACTTTAAACTGCATAATGTTATATATAACATGAATGCGCAAAAAGCATTACCGTGTGTAAAATATAAATACAGTATATAAATAACTACTTATGAAGTTATATAAAAAAAAATAAATAAATATATTTTGGAAAAATTAGATAAAAAATTATGTTAATTACGTGTACATTTTATTTTATAATATTTTACATTAATTTTATTAATATAACATGGTGACATTTAGTACCATTCGTAGTATGATATATTTACATTATTAAATTTTTATCTATCCTCGTTGAAATAATTCAAAGTATATATATTTAATTACCAAGATGACAGTGATAATAAATCGAAAAATATTTTACCTATTTTTTATAAAGAAATAAATATAATATATGTATATTTTTTGAACACGATAAGTACCATTAATAGTTTACTATGTTCTGTTATAAAAAAATTGAATATTATTTACAAATTAACATACATTAATATTCATTTCAAAGGAAATATTCAATTAATTGTTTTTATTACATTATGTCTTGATAATCATGAAAGAAAAAGAAACACATATTAACTTTAATTTGATCTTTGTAAATCTTATTTTATTTTTCTTAATTTAAATTATATTTAGCATTTTTTATACATTCTATATACTTATTCCTTTATTAAACCGCTTACTATCATTAAAAACTCCTACTATTTTAGAATTATATTAATAGTGTTTTTTTAGTATATTTTCATTGTCATAAAGAAGTTAGATACTTATTAAGAACTTAATTATTCCAATATATTATATTTTCTGTAATTTCATGAAAATTCTGCAAAATTTTATATACTTGATAAAAATGTAAGCAATACGTATATTATATCTTATGATCAGCATATACATAAGCATATAATAACTTTAGGTATAATATGCATATGTAAAATTAATCATATTAATAAAATATAGTATTATATTTAAGTATATTACTGCATAGTACGTAATTTAATTATATATTAAAAACTTATACTTTCTATATAGGAAAGAATAACATAATACACTGAGGAAGATTACACATTAATAAAAATTAAATTGGTAACATTATATTAATTAATGTAAATGTCTTAATATTTCATCTATTAATATAATAATTGCAGAGATAAATGTAATAACCCTGAAAAGTTTTACAGAAAAAAAAATTTATACAAAAAATATATTAAAAATTGAAATTAGTTTTTCAGAAAAATTATTAAAATGGGAATGTTCTTACATATAAAGAAAATTTTCACATTGAACTCCTAAATTTCATTAGAATAATTGTATAATAAATCTTAAAGAAAACATATCATAGATATATTATGTAAAATTTTTATCATAATATGACTTTTATTACCCCTTATTTTTTTAAACATATATCTATTTTATTATGTATTTTTTTATAAATATATTTATTTTATATATTTCTTGAACTATTCCCAAGATGGTAATATGTAAGCCACACAAACAACAAAGTTATTCATTTATTTCTGATATCAGATTTAGTACATCATTCCAATCTTTATTATTTAATGATAATTATTGAAAAAATTTCACATAGATGTTAGTTAAACACTATTTTATCATTATCATATTTTTGAAACATTAATAATTTCTTGTGTAAAAAATGTGTGTATACTTTTGTAAAACATGTTCATATTCTAAAATATGACCAAAAGAAAATAATTCATGTGTATGATTATGAAAATTATTATTTGGGTAAACAAGTATTAGATAATATTTTTGTTTTTTTTGATTTCTCTAAATAATTTTATACATATGATTATTATTATATGTTATATTAATAAAATTATACAAAAACATTATAGGATGTATCATAGTGAACATTTATGTAGAAAATTCATTGAGAAAAAATCAAACAAATAAATGTTTATTAGTATTGAAAAATGAAACAATGAAGTCATACTTTTAGATTGAGTACTGCTATTTTTTGGAATAATAATTTCTGTTAAATAGGCGATTCCTGTAAATAATATACTTTATTACGTTTATTCTTGTTATGTATTAAAATTATAAATTACATACTCTCATTGTATAGCACTGAATTTTTAAAATTAATATATCATATTATATATATTCAATTATCAATATTTAAAATATCCAAACAATTCATATATATATAAATTATTTTCATTAACATAATGGTCATTCACATTTTAACTGAATACATGTATTAATTTTAAATAGTGTGTGCATCATATTGCAGAATACTAATCTATATATTAAATAGAAAATGGCTCATACACATTTATTATTAAGTAATATATAAATAAATGTCTACATTTCTCAGCTAAATATATAAATATTTCCGAATTTGGTACAATAATAACTGATTATATGTAATAGTACAAAAAAAATAATAAAACAAGTAAATCCTATGTTTTAGCTATCAGCTTCAGTTCAGCACACCTTGAATTCAGTATGACATTTAAAAATTTTGTATGCAGTTAGATTATCCTTTACATATAAATTTTTGTAATATTTTACTTAGAAAATGATATTATCAATTTTAATTCTAAATATAAATACGTTTTAAGAAAATTATTCTTTCTTTCTTGTTACGTATTAAGAATATTGTTCATCTTGAATATAACATAATTAAAAATTTATTACCGTAAAATAATTTCTATTATATTCTCTATAATTCGAAATTGAGCTCTCAATATCAGAAGAGTATGATAATAAGTCATTCCTACTTGCATATTCTTTTACCCTAATATTTTTTACCCATCTTTTCTTTTCACGTAAAAAATTGCGAAATGGATGTAACTAACGTACAAAAAATTAAAAAATATACATTTATGTATTTTACGCATTCCGAATATATATTTTAATTAATATCAGTACTATTAAATGATATGCAATGCAAATAATAATCAATGTATTTTTAGTAACCTTATAAGAATATAATAACATGAAAAACGACCCCAATATAGTAACTAAAATAACAAACGTCATAATTCTTTTAAAATGTTCTTTCTTAGGAATGTTATATTATCATAACACTTCATTGTATTCTATTAATTGCGTCTTATGGTGTATTCCATATTTTTTGGGATGACAATATCCATTATTAATATATTTTTCATATGCTTTTTTAAAGTCAAATAGATAACATATTTGATGAACCATGAAGAAATTTATGTAGCCCTTATTCATATTTTTTATAAAATTCCCTCGTATACTGTTCGCATAATTGTTTTGATGCATCTTATTTATCATTATTCATTATATCATATATTTTAAGTTTATAATTGTACAAATAATATTAAAATTTTATATCTTCCAAAACATGGTTTTCTATATTATACAAAATTTCATCAAGTATATTATTAATGAAAAAACCTCCATCATTGTTCTTCGTTATTTCGTAAAAATGCTTGACAGAATATAATAGATTTTTATTTTTATCTCTTAATTTATAATTTAACCATAAGCTTTAAAAAAAAGCACTAGTATTAATATAAGTTTCATCTAGTTTTGTCCTTTCAATTTTAATTAATGATTTATACATAGTGTTAAGTTTTCACAAATTTCACTTGTCTTAGTAAATGTGTCTGAAAAAATATAACCTATAATAAAATTACACTCATTATTTATTTTCATAAGGCTTTATTACTTGTAACAGAATTTTCTATATCCCCATACTTGTCAAATTATTCGAAAAACTCAAAATAATTATAAAAGGAAGAATTAAAAAATTTTAAAAACAAAAGAAATTCAATGGATAAAAGAAGATTTTGTTATATATTAGATTTTATCAAAATCTAAATATTATTCAAAAAGCATATAATATAATTATCTTTAATTATATAACAGTTGTTCCATTGACCAACTAGAGCATGTCATATTATTTAGATTTTCTGAAATTAGATGTAATAAAAAACTTATTAATAAATACCATTTAATACCTGCAATATGTTTTCTCATAATTTATTAACATAATAAGTGTATATTTTTATACATCATAAGAAACCAATAAGAATTCCTTCAAAATAACATCTATTTTCTCAGCTTATAGTTAAATATAGTACAAACATACATAAAGTATATAATATATATTTGAAATTAAAAAAAAAATAAAGTTATTATTTCACAAAAAAAAAATATTACATTTTAAAATATATTTCTGTACAATTTTTAAAATATTAACAAATTATCACTCTAATAGAATTCTACAAAATTCAACAAATTATATTTAATAAGAGTATTCATAATATTAATATTTTTATGAATATTCTGTATTTTCTAATATTTATGATACTATAAAATGAAATATAATATATCTTAAAAAATGGCAAAAAAAATTTTGATGCAGCATTATTTTTTCCGTACGATAAAATCGTTAGCATATCTATAAGAATAAATAGTTAATTCAACTTCCTATTTATATAAAATGTGTTGTCACTATTATACATAGGCCTTTTTTATTGGTTTATATATAACAAAAAAGGAAATAGTATTACAAAGTAAATATATTACTTTAAAATAAAATAAATTATTTTAGAAATGGAGAATAAAATTTCATGAATTAATTAAAATCTTTTTACTTTATCATTTTATTGCTTATATTTTTTTTCCCACATATTTTCATTATATCTAAAAAAGAATTATATGTTCCATAGTGCGCAATGATTACCTACTCTATGTATAATATAATTATTATAATATTAGTGTACACAAATGGACTGAATTAATGCAAAAAAAAATTAATAATAAAAACATTATTGTATATATTATTATGTAATGATTATTCTAGAAAAATATAAAAATAAAAAAATATATAATAATATTTTTAACTGTTTTTTCCCACTAAATCATATAATTATAAAATTAGAATAAAAATAATAATATAAAACATATATGAAATATAAATAAAATAAACATTTTTTATTTGTTTTGTTAATATAATGAATTAATATATTCATGCTGTATATTGGAATTTATATATTTTTCTAATCCAACATTTTGTTCTAAATTATTTTTTGTATATTATATATGATCATTTTATAATATCCTAAAAAAAGGAAAATTATATTTAAAATAATGATGAATACTGCACATGAATTTTTATCATTAATTAATTCCTATTGTAATCTTTCTTTATTTTTTGTACAATGTTATATGATAAGATAACAATGTATTTCTAATTAAATAAATATAATACCAATTTATATAATCTAAA
The DNA here is from genome assembly GCA_900088485.1 of Plasmodium ovale wallikeri. NCBI lineage: Eukaryota > Apicomplexa > Aconoidasida > Haemosporida > Plasmodiidae > Plasmodium > Plasmodium ovale. Next base: position 111,755 of record FLRD01001147.1, read on the forward strand.
TTGAAACATGAATTTGTGAAAAATTAATTCATTTACAGATAAATAAAAAATAAGAAGTTCCAAATTAAATTAAAAAAATAATTTTCCTTTTTAATATTCGTTAGTGCTTTCTTATAAGTATGATATATTTTATGCATAATTCATTATGAATAAAGGGTATAAATATTTAAACAGATTTGGTATAGAAAAAAAAAAATAATAAAAGTATTTCTAAAATATCACACATAATATAATTTAGAAATATATAAAATGTACATTTATATGAATGATAGTGCAATTCCTTAATGTATATTTTAAAAATGACTAAAGTAATATGTTTAATGAGTAATTAAAAAACGAAGAAATATAAAAAGTTAACTATATTTGTCATATATTATTATGCATACATGCTTATAAAATATGAAGCACTTATTATAAAACGTATACTGAAATATGAAATAATATAATAAACGTTAACAGGTACATATATTTTGTTTTTACATTTTCTTAAATAATCCATTTTTGATAAATTCTATGTTCAATGTAGTATATGAGTTAAAAGAACGTCCACAAAAATGATAAGACTGTCATTAAATTATTAATTATAGAACACATTAAAAAATATATCTACTACAAATAAAGAAAATGCAAATGACTATTTTAACTGCATAAATAAAAATGATAATTTTATGTATACACATTTGATATATAAGCTATTCACTAAAATAAAACTTAAAATTTTGAATGTATAACAAAAATAATACAGTTTTAGATGCATGGTAAAATATTATAAAGAATAAAATGTTATATAAGCATTCATATCATTGTATAATAAATGAAAATTCACTGGAAAAAAATACTATGATAAAAGTAATGTATAATTATAATTTTTATTACTATAAAAACATTTTCTGTTTTAACTCAGATCACAAAGAATATTGTCAACGTAAAACTTATTTAATACAAATTATAATAATGTTTAATAATGTCTTGATAAATAGTAGATACTGCAAAAAATTCATATAAATGCTAAATAAAAATAATGACATTAACATATACTAGGGAAATAATGCATGTTATAAGAATAAAGTAACATCAGAAGTGGGGAGTATAACATACTTATTATACAAGGAAACATCGAAATGATACTCTCATGTAACATCTACGTGAAATAATTATGAATGTTACTTAATAAAATATATTAACACGTCCTTGTTAAAAACATACCTATGCTTGCAATACTATACACTGTATTTCAAAATTATATTATTTACGTTTTGCCTATTTATAGAAGTTTGACAAAAATAAAAATAAATTGTAATTACTCGTTTTATAGAATAACTTATTGCAAAAAATGTTTTTCAAGTACATATATTTCAAAACATAATTTTTATTTCCTTATTATTAGTTTACTCCTTTGAGTTCCTGTATATGTATCATATTAGAAAAGTAGAAAAAATGATTAGTAATATAAATGATGAAACACAAAAATTTATGCTTGTTTATGAAAAAAAGGACATTTTTGTACAATAACCTGTATAAAACACAATATATCCACTCAGGAATATGCACATTAATAAATTAAAGATTAGTAGTACTCCATGAAAAATATGCACAATGTTGAAAAAAAAATGATTTAAATGTAGTTATGCAAATAAACACAAGGTATAAAAGATATAATGTAAAATACTAAACATTAATCTATCAAATCAAGATGTAATCAGTCATTTTAATAAAAAAAATAAAGAAAGGATGTTGTGCTATTTTAATAGAAATGTAACTCTATTAAAGTAAAAAAAATGAATATGTGCAATAAAACAAAATAAATTATAATATTTTTAACGAAAATATTATAAAAATAGAACTAAAATTTTTCATATTCTATAACCTATTTAAGCATGAATTAGACTGAATTTAAAATATTAAATATATTTATTCATTTTTATAAATAATTAAAAAAGAGTAAATATGTATATTAATGTGTGTCATAATTGAAGCAATCAATGTACCTAACAAAAATAGTGAGTGTAATGTGCAAATATTATATTGAATAAAATAAAAAATTGATTGTAGAAATAAAATTTCTTTTAGCAAAATATTAATGTTCATTATTGCTAATATAATATATGGTATATGATATAATTATTCAGGCACTTCTATGTTAATATCAGTATTGAACTTTAAATGATCTTAGTATTGTCATTTTCAAATTTTATATACTCTTATAATATATAATACTTTGTATAATATTATTATTATTTTTTATATTTTATAAAAATAATTTTTATTTATTGAGAAATTAATATGAAAATAGAAGAAAATTTTAACATATTTAATTTAAAATAATATTCCTATTAATTTGTGAATATTTTTGTAATATTTACATATTCATATAATAATATCTGTAAATAAAATAAATTAATCTACTTATCTCCTTAATGAATATAATACCATAATTGTATTATCACATATTCTAGTATCAATTTTTTCTATTTAAATGACATTACATATTATAATCACTAATATTTTCTACAGAATGATATGCTATGCCATATCCGCTTTTCCCCGGTTCCCTATTTTCATGTAAAAAATAATTATCTTGAATTTCATTGTTTGCTTCGTCATCCATATATTCTTCAATATTTTTTCTTTGTAGTATTCGGTTATTTAACCAGGACCTAATGGGAGTCAACTAATATAAAAATTAAATATACATGTGTGTATATATATATATATGTGGCATAACTTACAATTGTCAATATGAATGAAAATATATGGATACTTGTAGCTTACAATATTAATAATTTTGTAAGGAAATTCATTTTGCTTTAAATAAAAGAAAGGAAGTGATAAATAAACCTAAGAATGAAGGACCTACAGTAGTCAGAATGGTAGATGTTTCGGATTCGTCCACCGATGCGACAGTTTCACCGCCTACATCACCAGATTCTTTTGCCTCTTCAGGTGATACACCTTCTCCTGGGATACTTTGTGTAGGTTCTTCATCAAAATATTTAGAACATAATTCTTCGCTCTTGCATCCAAATCTTCGACATAATTTTTCCGTGCTATACTCTTCCAATGATTTATTATCATGAAAACATTTGTTATCTATTTTTGGACAAGAATCTTTGAATAAATCATATTTCTGTTGCATAGAAGTTAAATATATAGAAAGTTTATTGCATGTATTTTCTCCATGAGAAATGATCTTATCAAAGTTGTCATAATTGTAAGTGTAATCATACATGTCTTTCCTAAAAATTAAAGCGTCGATAGTACTTGATCTGAAAAGTTCCGTGTTTGGGTCACATTTTTTTGAGCATCCTATCTTTTTCACCATATTTATCCACGTATCATAAAATTGACGTTTTACTCCATTACGTGTACCATTGTTATGTAAACCTAAATTATTAATTATTTTATTAAATAACCAGTGATGTAAAAATTCACAGTTATAATTTAAAGAGCTATTATATTCTCTGTCAGTACATACATTAACAAGATTACTTCCAAACTTTTTGCAAAGATCCAAAATTCCATCATACATAAGTTTTCCATGTATTGTATTGCATTCATCATTAAATTCATTTGAATTACCCTTTTCTTCATTAAACAGTTCATAAATTTTACAGGAAGGTAACTCTGATTTCCCATTACACTACGAATAAACCGATAAAATAATAAATATATTGACAAAAAAATAATTATTTACTATGCTTAATAAAAAAAAAATTTTCAATAAGTGTATAAGGATTATACAATAATACAAATCACGAATGTACTTCAGTTATCATTTTAAAAAGGTCCCTTTCTGTTTTACAATATATAAATGGTATGAAGTAATTAATACAATAATATGTAAATATTTCCTTAAATAAATTAATATGTACGAAAGGTGATACATTTTATGATTTTTTATATTAATTATTAGAAGAAAATATATATATATAAGGCAATTATATTTCTTATTTTACCTTTTATGGAAAAATATTTAGTATATTTTTCGTATTCAAATAAAATATCAATATCTTTTAGTGTATATATTACATTAAATTATATAAATTACAGATAGCACATTACAAGGAAACATATTTTAGAACAATTTTACATTAGAATATATAATAATTAATCTAAAAATAATTAAGTGAAATAATTAATCTTAATACACATAAAATAAATTTATGTGAATTGGAGAGTAAGCAAATGTAATCACAACTTTTTTGGTGTATATGTCTTTAAAGAACTTCCTTTTAATGTGAATACAGACATTTTTCTCTTTCACATGGTATATATATAAAGTCCAATATAAACATATAATTTTAGTAAGAACATTAATTTCTTTGTTTTTATGATAAGTTTGCATTTATATCAAAATTTCTAAAAATCATAAATATTTCTTTTTTTGACGTTAAAATTTACATAAAAATAATATATAATTAGGAAATTATATATATATGAAATATATTTTAATGATAATTTTGCAAATATACAAGGCAAAATATTCCTCTGAATTATACTTTCATTATGTAGATATATATAATTTGGCACTATGATACATTTGTATGATATCTCTCTATTTTATCTTTAATAATATTTTGTTCATTTATAGATGTTTTAAACAGGTATATTTCATGATAATTATTATTATTAAAGTGAGTATATTTTTAGAATAAAAAAAAAATTAAATTAGAAATTATGGACATTTTGAAAGACACTTTAATATATTATAATAAGTTAATGTATTAGTAAGGATAACAGGATAGTCCTGCAGTACATTGAAAAAATTGAACACCGTGTATTCACATATACATATTATCAGTATATATATTAAAAGAACAAATAACAGTTAATTTTAAAAAGTATAAAAATGGTAAATAATTATTTAATTATAGGCTGGAAATTGCTTTTTATATTAAGGAGCACTAAAATTATTTTAAAAAAATTCAAGATTAAATATGTGAATGCAGAATAAAAAAAGTTCTAAGATTCATTATGCAATAAGGTATTTATTTGTAATATATAATATTCTAACGAAAGATTTTTCATTATTATAATTTTTGAAAGATATATATTAGTATATATTTAAATTTTCATAAAGCAGAGTAATTCATTAGTGAATAAATGATATTATCATGTGTTAAAATTACAATAGGATAAGTTAATAATTACTTGTATAGTCATATGAAACATCCAAAAAGAACAAATTATTAAATAATAAAATAATATAAAGCATTATATCAATTACATGAACATTCTATTTTATAGCAATTTTCATTAATTTTATTAAAATAATGCGCTGACATCCGGAAACAATCATAGTATGATAGATTTATATCATTAAATTTTTTTCCATTTTACTTAAAATTATTACAAATTGATATTTTCAACTATAAAGATGATAGCTATAATGAAATGCACAATATTTTATCATTTTTTTATATAGAGATATATATAACAAATTTATATTTTTCGCACATGTTATGTATTACAGATAGTTTACTATATCCTTTAATAGAACAAATTTAATATCATTTACAAATTCACGTACAATAATATTTTTTTACGACAAAACATATTATTAATTATTTCTATTACATTATACCTTGATAACTGCGAGGGAAAGTAAATATGTATTGACCGTAATAGGAACATTATAAATCTAATTTTGTCTTTCTTAGTTTATATTATATTTATCATTAAATTTTTATATAACTTACATTACATTTCCTTCACTAAGCAGTTTGCTATTATTAAAAGATGTACTAATTTAGTATAATATTAATAGTGATTTTTTTGTGTATTTACATTTTTTTACGGCACTTAGATATTTATTTCTTACATAATTATTTTAAGAAATAACGCTTTTATTATTTTATTGAGAAAATCTACATAATTTTATATAATTCATACAAAAAAATGTGCTAAATGTATATTATGTATTATGAATGACGTATGCATAAGAATATTATAACTTTGGTTATATTATTCATATGAAAAATTAATCATATTTATAAACTATAATATTGTATTTTATTATAGTATGACATAATATGTAATATAATAATGTATTAATAACTTAATTTTTCTGGAGAGAGCAGAATAACATAATCTACAATAAAAAGTTTACATTAAAAAATTTTAACAAATGTTATTTTGTAAATAGAAATATACCCGCATTTTATGTATTAACCTTTTTATGTAAAGGTTTTAACGTAAAATCTCAAAAATATTTTACAGAAAAAAAAATTATATGAAAAAAAACAAAATACTCAGAGGAAGAAATATATGTAATTCTTGAAAATAATAATACATTGAGATTTAAATTTTTAAAAAATGAAAAACTAAAATGATTTTTTGAGAAAAAATAATTAAAAGTGTCATGAGGTGAGTTCTTACATATAAAGAAAATTTTCGCGTTTAATTCATAAGTTTTGTTATAAGAAAAGTGTAATGAAGCATAAAGAAAACAAATTATATATATATTATATAGAATTATTATTAATATATAATTTTTATTTTTCAAATAAAATTATGTGAACACATTATTTAAACTATTCCAAAGATTGTACAGTGTATGTCAAACAATCAACAAGGGTAAATTATTTTTTTTTGATTTAAATTAAATATATTCCCGAAATTTTTATTACTCTGGTAAATATTGACAAAATTTTCATATATATTAGTTGAACGCTATTTTACTATTATCATATTCTTAGAAATTCATAATATTTTCTTACACGTTCCAAAAGTTTGTATACACTTTTGTAAAACATCTTCGTGTATAAAAATGAAAACAAAATATAAATTCATGTACATTATTATGAAAGCATCTTTTTGGGTAAACATTTATTTAATTTTCCCTTTTTCATTTTCTCTATAAACTTTTTTACGTATGATATTTATTATATTATATATTATTTAAATTATACAAAAACAATGTTTTATTTATTATAATGGACACTTATATGCATAATATATTTTAAGAATAAAACAAATAAACATTTATTAGTATTCAACACTGAACTAAAGAAAAATACTTTGAATTTCAATGCCATAATTTTTTAGAGTATTAATTATATTTAAATGAAAGATTAATGTGCTTATTGTACTTTTTTTTTCGTTTGTTAATTTTATATACTAAAATTAGGAGTTCTGTACACCCACTGAATAGTAATATATTTTTAAAATTATTATATCATGAAATATACAAATAAATGTCAATAGATATATATACTTCATGTATATATCAATGAATTATATTTAAATATTGATCATTCATATTTTATCAGAATACATATATTAATTTTAAGTAATATATGCAATATATTGTAAAAATCTAATATATATAATAAATAAAACATTTCCCTTAAGACACATTGTTATGTATTATATATATAGCCTTATTTCTCAGATAACCAAAAAAACATTTTTTTATTAAACATCATTAATAGTGCTGACATACAATGAAACAAAAAAAATAAATAAAACTAATTAAGACAAAGAATTACCTCTCAGATCTACTTCAGTAAAACTCGAATACAAATGACATTTTAAAATTTTGTCTGGCAATACGAAAACCATATTATACAAATTATGTTGTATTTTATGTAAGAAACTAATTTTTATTTCTAAATATAATTACATTTCAGCTAAATAATTACACTTTTCTTTTTAAGTATTAAGATTACCCTTGATATGGAATAAAATATAATTAAGAATTTCTTACAGTATAACAACCTATATTGTATTCCCTGTCATTCGAAATTGAGATTTCAATATGAGAAAAATATGATAATAATTCATTCTCTCTTGCATTTTTGATCACCCCAGTGTTTTTTTACCATTTTTTCTTTAAATGTAAAAATTGGTGAAATGGAGTTAACTAAGGAGATAACATGTGAAAAAATATACATTTACAAATTTTTTGCATTTCAAATATATATTTTTATAAATATCAATATTAGTAAAAATTATTCAATAGAAATAATAAACAATGAATTTTTTTTAAGCGCGTAAAAAAATAATAACATGAAAAACAAAACAGATATCGGAACTAAAATTACAAAAGTTATAATACTTTTAAACTGTTCTTTCTTAAGAATGCTATGTTGTCTTAACATCTTATTCTATTAATGGCGTCTTATTATGCGTTTCACATTCCCCTGAAAAATCGACTCTCTTATTAATATATTCATAATATACCTTTTTAAAGTCAATTAGGTGATCATTCGAGGCATTTATATAATCCTGGTTTGTATTTTTCATAAAATTCGCTTGTATATTGTTCGCATAATTTTTTTGACATCTCTATTTTTTCACTAGTTATTATATCATACATTTTTAGATTATAATTATACAAATCATATAAAAGCTTTACATCTTCAAAAACATGATTTTCTATATTACACAATTGTTCATCTAATATATTAGTAGAAAAAAATTTATATCATTATTCTTCATTATTTTGTAAAAATTTTTGACATAATATAATAGATATTTATTCTTATCCCTCAATTTATTATTTAACCATAATTTCAAGATAAAACAAGTATTATTTGTATGGGATTATATCCGCGAAGTTGTTTCGATCTAAATGATTTATACATAGATATAAACTGTTCACAAATTTTATCGGTAGATGGAATTGTCCTGGAAAACTATATCCTAACATAAAATTACACCCCTCTTTTATATCTGAAAGAATACTTTTGCTTTTAATATTTTCTGCTAGACTCAAATAATTATCAAAATTTTGAAAAAATGCTGATTAAAAATCAGGGAAACATTAATATATATGGACACAAAATAAATTCGTTTTACATAAAATAAAGATTTTTTTACATATTAGTTATAATAGAAAATTTAAATAATATTCAACTAATATTTATAATAATGAAATTTAATTATATGCCAACTGTTCTCTTTATGAATTAGGACATGTCATTATTTTTAGATGTACTTGAATTATGCATAATAACAAATTTATCTACATAAATATTTTTATTCCTTGGAAATATATTCTTATATTTTATATTCTTCTTATGCATATCTTTAAATTTAATTTAGCACGTACGTAATATTTACTCCAAAAAGGTATTTATTTAGTTATCCAGCGTTAAAATACAATACTATAATAAATGCAGATTATAATATTCATATAAAAATTACGAAAACAATAAAAAATATGGGTAACAAAAAAAATATATTCCGTATGTTAACATTAAATTACGAAAATTTCATCCATATATTAATTATGTGATTTTTATTAATAATACATGACTACGTAATTTATGTTTATTAATGGTATATATAAAATTAATTTTATTTATAACCAATATATATTGTTTTGTTATTAATGATATAGCTCATTGTAACATTTTATACCCTTAAAAACAGTGATGTATTTTTTTTGGATGATTATGTTTTCGTAATACTTAAAAATAAATTATTATAATAAAACTATCTAGTTTATATAATTCGATATATATATGTAAAATATTTTATGCATCTTATATAAATAGCTCTTATGATAATTAATATATATTTCAAATAATAAAATATAGTTATAATGAAACTGTATCAATTGTAACTATTTTATATTAGAAGTAGTTTATTTATAATTGTGAAATGATTCTATCAATATATCTCCACTGTATACATTAAAAAAAATAGAATAAAATACTTATTTATCCCATTACAATAAATAGAGCATACACATACTGTTTCATATTGCAATATACATAAATATATATGAATTGAAAATTGATATTTAATTATAGTAATTTTTTTAAAAATTTGCATGTAAAAAAATTTTTTATTTTGTAAAGTTACAAAAACAGAAGATATAATTAAGCATGTTTAAATAATTCAACTATAAAAAATTTTATAAATCTGCTATATCGCCAAAAGTATATATAATATATATGTGCGACAAATAGAAAAAAAAATATAATTTTTTTATATTAATATAATACTTTGAAATAATTAAGTCATATGAAAATATATATTCGGTAAATGAAATATCTTTTTAAACCATCGTTAATACTATTTCGAATATGTTATGAAAAATGATAAAAACTAACATATTATTATTACTTATGCATATACATGTACTTTGCTCTTTTGGGAAATATTTCTTTTCTACATGCATTAAATGTATACCTACTATTATTATTCTAATTATTACAAAGGAGTGCTCAATAATATAATGTAACTAAAGCACATATTTTTTGTTACATAGATAATATATATTAACCAAAAAGATTGACACACCATTATAAAAAAATTATTTTATTTTTTTACTTTTGATGCATTATATTTTTACTATAATATTAACATCAGTTTTTTTATTCTTTCTGATTTTATTCCAATTTATATTTAAAAATGATACATATTATAAATATTTGGTTAATTTAAAAAAAAAATTCGCCCTTTTTTTTTCCAATAACAACTGAAATTTTCCTTATTAAGAAATATTCAAATGAAATATATTTATATATAATACATGCATGGTATTGTAGTGAATAATAAAGAAGTAAAAATTATATTATGCAAACACACTTTCTATAAGAATATTAAGTTTATTAATTTATAATTTATATGTTATACCTAATTTAAGTTAAGAAATTTTTACACAGATATTGTTGTATTTGTATGATTATAATAACGTTTTAATGAGTATTATTAATATTATATATTTCTTATTTTTCTTTATATTAAAATGATGGTGCACATGTAATAATATCATATAATTATATAATTTATTAAATTTATCAATAAGTAACATTATCCAAATATATTTCAATGTATCCTGAGAAAACATATTTAAATAGTATATTTTCTATTAACATAGTATTTCATACTGAGATATGTTATTATACGAATTTCTATTTTATGTCCGAAATATAAAATATATTATAATATATTCATAATTATGCTATAATTTTATTATAATGCATATATATTTAACATATACTTAAACAAAATGTTATTAAATATTTAGTATTAACAGCTTCATAGATAATGCACAAAGTCATAATTTCTTGGTAAATTTAGAATAGATATAATTAAATGTCAATCATGGTTAAAGTTTTATTTAAAATACAATTCAAATTTATAATAGATTTTTCAAAGTATGCAATGATGTAAAATTTAATATGTTTTTTCTTACATTATTTTCGGATAAATTCTTGTATATTTTCCTAGAAAAGAAAAACAGAAAGAACATTATTCTTCGAAATTTATATATTTTAAATATATATTTATTTTGCTTTTTCTTTTATTACTCATTTTTCGAACATTGTCATTTAAATCTTATATTATTACAATATTTTCATGATACTAATTTACATTTTTCTAATTCTGGTTTTTGTTTATGCAATTATTATGTTTAAATATATGAAAATACCACATTGTGTAATGATTTATAAAAGATTATTATCTTTTAATCTATTTATAATAAAAAGATGTTAACAGACGCCTATAGTAGTTGACATGATTTTTTTAGATCCTATCTAAATTTTTGTACCGGCTAAATTAACAATTAACATATAATTACTTCAGATTTATGCAGAATTTCGAATCGAATAATATGAGTTTTGTGTGTAGTACACCTTTCTTTTAGTTATAAATGATATTGACAAGGATATATTTGATAAAATGCTAATATTATATGATTTATATTTACATTAATGATACAAAACCTAGTGATAGATATACAGATCATAATAAATGAGTAGTACATTCTGATAAAGTTGTGTAATTGTTCAAAAAAGTTTTATGTTTTTTTCGGTACAATGGAATGTAATTTTCTGGAAAGAATAAAACTACTTTAGAGAAATATATGTAAATATTGAACTTTCCATTAACTTGTGGATATAATGAATAGCATTTTTCCATGATACGAAGACAAATACATTCACTAAGTAGTATCCATAGTTCACAAGGATAATATAATTTCGAGGTATTATATATCATATATCTATTTCAACTGCGTTACCATTTATGGTGTATTATTTATGTATTAATACTTTTAAATATAAAGAATGTCTATTTAGAGGTATAATTGTAAAAATATTAACAAAAGTAGTTAATTAAATATTTGATTGAATAATGAATTATAACTATACTCAAGAATAGGCAATTTTATTAAAATTGACTACAAAAAAATATATACTAAATTAAAGGTGGTTTTTATTTTTTTGTTCATTATATAAATACATTATTCAGTCTTCAGAAATTTACAATTAATAAATTACAAGAAAGATATACACAATTTCTTTTCATATTTTTGCAAATTTATGCTTATTAAATATATGAAAATTCATTACATTAGTGAAAGAAGTGAAAAAAAATTAAATATATACCAGTTCGTCAAATGCAACATAAATATTAAAATAACCTATAAAGAATATTTTGACAATTACTGATAAATAAGTAGTAATAAATGGATATATATTGTTAAAGTTTACATAATAATATTACAAATGATCATATTAGCATTAAATATAAGAATAATTTTAGCAGTACTTACAATGTAATAGAAAGGAAGATATAAAGTATGTGTAATAAAAACATAAAATCTTTTTATATTGTTCAAATTCAAGTATTAAGATATGATACAACGGTTTATAATTATTTCATTGATATAAATACAATTAATATAGTTCTACGCAGATATAATAATTATATTCATGGAATAAGTAATTATTAATGTGTAAAAGTGTATATATTCATATATATTTATATACAAATATATGTACATATTAATAAGTATATTTCAATTTCTAAATTGACATTTACTAAATATTAACATATTTAATAATATAAGGTAACAGTGAATTAAAACTACAAACCATTTTCTGGATATAACAATTAATACAAAAAATAATACAATTATTTTATAAAAAAAATATTTTAAAAATTTTAGGTATATATTACATATGCTAAAAATTAACAATTTAAAAATAATTATTTATTTTCACACAAAAATAAATGTGCTTACTTTTTTCGTTAGACTTTTAGATATAATTATTAAAACACAATAAGCAGTATTTCATTCTTTAATTTCCTTTATTAGTACTTTATATCTATTAATTTTTATTATATTAAAAATTCGATGAAAAATAAATTATTTAGTAAATTAACTTACATCATATTGTATATTTTTAAAAATTTTAATGCATAGTATAAAAATATATATACATGTTATTTTATAGCAAATAATATTGTTAATCTTTTTCGCATATTCTTTTTACAGTTTTTTTTATAAAATTATTATAATAATCAATTCCCATTTAAGAATGATCAAATAAGAATTGTGTATTATTCTGAATAATTTTATAATCTATAATGTTTACATAATTTATAATAACCTAATTTTAATTTTTGCATATATATTTATTCTTAAATATAAATAAAATTTGCAAATTAAGTCAGTGCATTATAATTTATGGGTTCTATATCACTATGATATAAATTATATATATTCAATTTTTCACAGGAAAAAAAAATTTTATGTTTAGTAAACAAATACAAAATAAAAAAAATAATAGTAAAGAATAAGGTGTACATCTTTATATTACTGTTAAAAGGTTAAAATATATATATATCTTCTAAAAAATATATATACACATTTTGCATCTTGGATAAATATGAATCATAAATGAAATAAACATTTTTCATAGTAATGTTATTTTTTTATTATTAAAAATATATTATTATCATTTTTAAATAGACGTCATATATCTATCAATCCTTTATTTTCCCATTTAATAAACATTTTAAAACATGTATGGTATTAATAATAAATAAAATATCAACATAAGAAAAGATAATTGACAATATTAACCCATAATATTTAAAAAAAAAAACAAAAATAAAGGTATTTCACTCAAAAAAACACAGTTATATAATAAAAAGAAAAAAATATATAGTCAACAATCAAATTTATATAATAAAAATGAATTCTAATGTAAATTTTCCATTTAAATCAATTATTGATTTCATTTAATGTACTATTCGTAGAATAATGCACGCGTAAATCTAAAAAAAGTTAAGAGCGTTTATTTCTGTTAATTTATAATAATGTAAAACTTATAAAATTCATAACTTTGAAATATAAGTCAGGTATATTTTTTGCAATACATAATGTAAATATTTCTAATTTTTGATCACATTGTATAACATATTTCAAGGAAACAATATATGTATAACATTTTAAACATACTTATTATGTACACTCCAAAAGATACAATAAACACATAAATCAATAAAAAAAAAATTTTTGTAATTCAAAAAAATTTCTTGAATATATGTACCTGGATTATTACAGTGGCTAGTTCGAAATAGGGAAATATTTAAATTTTTATTAAATATTACTACAATTTTTATAATTACTTCATATTTATATATGTTTTATTATTATATAGCGAAATAAAATGATTTATTAATATAATAAATTATATACTTATAAAGATAGTTATATTAATAATAAACATGCGATATAATATTTATTGTATCTATAAGAATGTTATTCTGCGAAGATGTAAAAGGTAGACTTGCTCAGTACATATTCCAAGTATATCAAAATATAATTTTAAAATGCTTCATTTAAGAATATGTTAAAAAATAAACATATCATTATTTTTAGTCATTAATTGAAAAAACATATTATATTCATATAGTGATTACATAATATTCTTTGCTTAAAATAATTTAGTAAACTATGAATTAAGCGTACACTTATAATCAGCAGACACACATAGAACACTATTATTAAATTAAAAAAAAATAAAATTGTGTAATTATATAAAATTTCATTATCATAAATTATTATCTATTAATATATGACAACTTATTGTGAATGCTCAATAATTATATTATTCTATAATGTATTCCTTAACTCACCCATATATTTAGAAAGATAAATTCTTTCATAAATATAATTAATTATAAATATGCATTCAAATGCAAAACAGTTTACCAAAGATGAAATATGTAATGATTTTTATATATATATATGAGTCATATTTTTTTATATGTATTCCCTGTGTTTCTTATTTACATTTGCTATAAAACTATTTTTTTTTTTTTTTTAAATTTATATATTACATTAATATTCATTTCAAAATTTTATTCTTATCATTCTAAAAAGTTCCTTGAAAAATATATATTAAATTTTAATATTAATAGTAAAAACATGTAAAATGCAGAAGCATAACATATTATTTATTTTTTTTTTACAAGTAAATTTATATATATATATATATTTTTTTAAATATTCTCAATTTTATTTGATTTAAACGAAATGACTGTATTAAAGAAGGAAGAATGGGTATCTTAGATATTTGAATAATATTCTAAATTACAAGCATTCACACAGATACATTATTGCTAATAAATAATAATTAAAATTGTTCTATTCGTATTATTTATTTATGCTATTAAATATTTTATCAATTACGTATAATTTTTAGGAAGATATTTTACATAAATTACCCGCGCATCAAATATATGCTGAATTTAATAAGTCACGAGATGATGAATATTGTAATACATATTTTCAAGAAGCACTAAATTTAGAGGAAAAATACCCAGAAGTTAGGGAACTATGTGAAAATTTTGCAGGAATAATGAAAACATTAACATATAAATCCAGCAATGTAAATTATATTACTGAACGTTGTAAATTTTTAAATTTTTGGTTGTATCACAAAATAAGCAAAAATTTTAGCAAATATATGAACTCTATTTTTAATGAAAATATTGTGTGGCCTTTTATTAGTGGATGGGGTGAAATAAATGCTACTTTTTTAAATCATCATTGTAGTTTTCGTTATGAACCTGAAATTCCTATAAATGATTTGAATGATTACAAACAATATTATGATTATATTAAGAATCAAGAAAACATTGATCCAACTGGGTTTACCGATATGAAGGAATGCAATAAATATTATAGTTACGTTAGTTATATTAACAATATTTATGAAAGGAAAAAAAATAAATGTTGTGATGTACATAATTCAACATGTAATAGATTCTATTTCGATTGCAATGAAAATTATAATCCACAAAAACTAATGGATAAATTTAAGTGTGATACATTAGAAAAAAGTGATAGAGTCGCTGGTGCATCGGAAGCAGATACATTTGCACAAGAAGACGAAACTGATATATCACCATTAAGAGGTAGAGATACAAATGAATTAAATTCTGATACACCTACTAACCCAGATTCTAAAACTGTTATGTCAGTTGCGTTTCCACTGATAGGAATATTTTTTGTATATTCCTTAATACATAAAGTAAATATAAATTTTGGAGTTGTATACTATGAAGTAATGCATAGTTAAAATTTTTATTATTATATAACGAATATATATATATTTTTTTTATAAATTATATATATCAGTTTACCCCATTTGGATCCTGGTTACATAATAAGGTCCTAGGGAAAAAATTAAAACTTACTAACGGACTACAAGATGAATATCATGAAGATTTTCTAGGGAATGAACCAATAACTACAGATGTAAATTCACAGAACGATTTATATAATATAGCTTACTATCAAGCATGAGAATTCTGAGCTTGACTTAATAAATAATATATTTTCTTTTAGTACATGCACATAAGAAATTTCACAAATAGAATTATACGTAATCATATAAATATAAAAAAGGGAAATTAAATAATGTAAAATATTATGTTAGAGAACCTATTTTTCCACTCAAATCTTATCCACTTTACATTCTGTCTTTTTGATATTTTTAGATTATTCTTTTTGTTGTATAATTTCCTTTTTTATAGTAATCTAGGGTTTTTTTGTTATTTCCTTAGTCAGCTTATTTCGTTAATCATTATATATTTTATAAAACATTATTATGCATGTTTAAGTGAACACTTCAATAATAAATTTGGATATTAAATAATTATCAATAGCCTTAACATGCTATAATGAATACTAGTATAATAAGTATATATTTCCACATATATCTTTACACCACATCAATTGCATAATCATTTATTTTGTCGCATTATTACTTTGCTTTAAAAAATATACTTCTACAAATTTTGTAACCTTTTATACTTTAATTTATAAATTAACAGCATGATGTATTAGTATAATAATGCATTAACTAAGATGTTAATAAACTAAATATATGCAATGTATTATTGATAAAAAGCATTCAATAAGTGTTCGTATTGGTTCGAGAAAAATATTTCATTAAAAAACGTAAGAAGTATTTAGCATTCATATGCATATTAATTCTTCATTATATTTTTTATAAATTTTCTTCTTTTTTTTTCTAATCTTTTATTTTATGTACTAATAAGAAGCAAATATTTTTTTATAATATGTAATTAACCTGAAATTTTATAATAATATAATATATATATAAAATAGTTCTCCACTTACACACACAATAAAGATCATTATAATGGTGAAGAATTAATGATTCCCTAATAATTTTATATGTAACATATTAAAATGTGAATGACGAAATTCTTAACAAAAATATTTTTTTATGTTTTATGAGAAATATGCGTTCTATGAAAACAACACATAAAAATTAATATACTTTTTACCTAAATTTATCCACTATCATTATGCATGGTACGTATTATATGAACACTAGAATTAAGAATACATACTAAATAACAATATACTATTCAGTAACCAAGTAAATGTATAATTATATAACCATATAAACATATAACTTTTTTAATTATTTTTTTATATATTTATTTCATATATAACTTTCATTTTATGCTACCATACATTTTGAAGATAAAACATGGATAACTAATAGTTCTTATTTTTTTAATAAGGTACATTTTATCTATTTTTATAATATCTTTCAAGTATTTTTTCTCACTTTAAAGAATAAATATAACTTGGATGGTATTATAAAAAAATGATTACATTTAAATTAATTTATGAAAATAAATATAAAATATTGCATCCTATATATTACGTAGATGTTTACATAATTTTAAACATAACATAGTTCAATTTTTTTATTTCATAATAAATACAATTTAATGTTAATAACAGCATCACCGATTGAGAAATGCCTCTTCACTATATAATTCATTTTACCAATTTAATGAAGCAGTGCTTGAATAGAAAACAAAAAATTCATCATTCTTTTACGCTATAAACATAAAATTAAAGGAAAATAATAATATATTATAAAAATAATATAATTTTAATAAATATATATATGAATGATAATTTGTATATTATGAATTTAAAGAAACAAGTTTTCTTAATGTTTTAACAAATTACAACCCAATTAAAGAATATTATACTTCAAAAAGTATATACGTACAAAAATTGTAGAATACATGATACTATTTTTATATATTATATATTCATAAAATGTGTTTATACAAAGTAATCTAAATATAGGTGTAAAGGAAAATGGTACATTTCAGTGTTTTCATTTAGAAGGAAATAAAGTATTATTATACATCATAACATTTATTAGTTACAATAAATATATAACTTTAAACAATAAAAAATATATATTTGTTTTATGCATATCATTACTTTATACTTCGTATTAATTCTATAGAATAGGGAAGGGTTATATGTATGTCCCATATGTATGCATATAACATAGAGTTTGTTTTATAATATATAGAAATGTATTGTGACTTATATTTATTCTTGTACCCATGTTACTTAATAATTAAAATACACACTTGAATGACTTTGTTATTAATACATTATGGCAAAATATATTTCTTATAATAGATATAACTGTTATTATATGCATACAAAAAAATAACTTAAAAACATATAAATTCTAAAACGCAATACAAAAAAATATTATTTAATATCAGTATTCATGGATATGTTTATTCTAATAAAATTTCTATGAATAATTATTAAATTAATATAGGGTAAATTATAAAAATTATATATATATTGAAATATATATTTCTAGCATGAATGTAACTCATTTTTCTTCTAATAATATTGTCTATAAAATAAAAACATTAAAAACATGTAAAATTTAATTAGTAAAATATATATTTTGCGAAAGTGTACATAACGATATATATATCCTTATAACACAACAATTAACAATTATCCATTTTAATGTATATATTTTTATTTCTTTTTTTTGGGGGTCAAAATAAAGGCTAAGCTTTACTATATTATTTTCATATTTATTTATTTTCTCCTTAATATTTTCCTCTTTTTTTTTTATTTTATATTTTTTCCTTATTAAATATTACTTCCTTATAAAATTATAATGCACATTTTTTAATAAACGCATTATCAAATAATAAACACATCTAAATATGGCTTTATGATAAAATGTGCTATAGTCATTTTATCATAAATATGTATATTTTACTTCATAAATTAAAGCAATTTCAACATAAGAATCGCTAAATTATATGCCTAAGAAAATGAATATGTGTTTATAAAAACAATAAAATAAAAAGGTAATTACCGTAAATATTTTAATAAAGTATTGCGTAGATCCCGAATATATTAAATACATATTTTGTTAAAAAAATACTTTTCTTAATATTTTATATGAGATATACACATAAATAAGTACCTTTTCATTAAGAAAGTTTCATTATATTTTAAAAAAAATTCTGCGATTGTGAGATTCAATGTGGCAAATATATTTTTCCCTTTGAATATCTTTTATTCCCTAAGAGAGAATTATATACTAATAAATTATTTAAAAGAGAAATAAAATTAGTAACATTTTTTCTTATTATGTATAACATATAAATAGGATTATCATATTACATAAACAAATAATTATAATAATAATAATTTATAGAGAATACAGCATTTAAAGCTTAATGATATTATTCATATATGAATTCATTATTTTAATAAATGCATTATGTGTTTTACGTATAATTCATCAGTATAAATAAAATATATATATAGTGTTTATAACAAAATTTAATATTTTTATTAAGGATATAACGAACACGTTCTATTTTAGAAGACACCGAAATTAAAATACTTTTTTTTTTTATTTTTATTAAATACTTAACCAGATGTATCTTCTTACAAAAGTTCAGAAAATTATGTTATTTTTTTATATACTCCCAAAAGAAAAAAAATCGAAATATTTTTATATTTATTTTTGTATTTATATTCGTAAGAAACATCTAATAATTATTTTTTTTTTCCAAGGAAGAAATCATGAATTGTATGAATATATGCATGCAGTATTATTATATATATTTTTATTTATATTTGTTAAAATAGTTACTCTAATATAATTTATATGACAAATAAAAAAATGCATAAATAAATAAAAAACAACTTATAATAATAATTATTAAAATTGTCCAATGCATCTGAACACGTCAATAAAAGGAAAGAAAGTATATATATATATATGCAAATTATAAGTTCGCATGCTTATATGTAAATATAAATTATTCATATAAAAATGAACTGAAAGTATTTTTTTCTAACGGCTTGAAATATATATGAATATAATATGATTATATATATTAATATAAGTTATTAAATATATATTTAATAATAAAAAAAGATATAATACTAAGTGAAATTTATAAGCACAACAGTAATTTCAAATAATCTTACTCGGGAACTACATTCTTATTACTATTTACATACTTTTTATTTTCTTCTATAGTTTATTTTCTGTATAAAAAGTTACCTAATAATAAATATTAATTAAATACATACCTATGTATTTACACAGAACATGCAGTATACATTACTTATAATAAATTCGAAATGTACAAAGGTAGCATTATATTGTTTAACTTATGTATTTTATTATTTTAAAATTTATTAAATAAATTTTTTTTAAATTTTTATCAAAAAATTGTACATTATATATCTTCATGCATAAACATAAATAAGAATATATAATAAAGGATTTAGGACCGAGTTCAGTAATATGTTTTTTTAATAAAGTATTGAAATCAATTACATGTATAAAGGAAACAAAATGGTTATAAAATTTTATTATAATTATAATTATAATTTTATTTTTTATCTCTCCCCTCTATATATATAAAAATATATCAAATAACTTTAAATGTTATAAATAATATATTTACATTTACAATTAAATTACTACTCAGGATGTATAAAGATAAATTATTTTACTAATATTTAATTTACCTAATACGAGAAATATTAAATTAACATCAATTATATTTTTTATAAATTTACACTAGTAGTTAAACGTTAAAACAAAATATTTAACGCAATTTATGAAAAGTATGTAATATATAATCATTATCTGTTCTCATTTTCTTATAATATATAATATTTAGATTTATAGCATTTACATATTTTTTATTATACTTTTTATAAACTTTGAAGATAATATAAAAAGTGTATATATAATAAACAAACAAAAAAAGATACAGCATGCATCTAAAAAATGAAATATATTTTGTTACATAAAAGAAATTTCAATTATATTCTTCGATTATTTCTGACATGTTTTACGCATGATAAAAAATAATAAGTTATATATGTAAATCCCTATAGGTCAACCAAATTATAAATCTAAAGTAGATATATTTTCAGTGAATAAGTAATAGTCTTATGTAAAATATCTAATGCATATATAAATATATATTTTTATTTACATAAAAAATATTTTTATTACATTTTTTATTTCTTTTCTTATATTTTTTTTTATTTAATTAATTTTTGTTTGGGGGGTTTACAATAAATAAGAATATTATATGAATATATATGTACGAACATGGTAGATTGCAGAGAGCGTATTAGCATAATTTTTATTTAGAGATAAAATATTATTTATAGATATTAATAAAAAAAAATTAATAATATATCACATAGTAAAAAAATCATTTTGCGATATAAATAATTATAGGTAAATAATCTTTATTATATTATATAATTCTCATATAGGAAAAAAGATGAATATTCTTCATAATGGGAGAATGCGTATGTTATTTATTCTTTAAAATATATCATTTTATATATTACATTATTACTCTATATTATATATCTAAAAGAATAAAGAAATTCCTTGTCCAGTATATGTTTTTATGTACATATAATATATTTTTTTATATATTTTATTTTTAGGAATACGTACTAAAATCATTAGATTCATATGAAAACTATAAGGATTTAAATTTACCCAAGGAAGTCAATAATGATGATGAAGTATGTGATGAATTAAGGCCTAAATTAAATCAATACCCTAACTTTAGTAGTTATTGTTACAAATTATCAAGGAATGTTAAGAATACTTTACTTAAATCTTTGGTGTCCGGGACTGAAGATAGCTGTGAATATCTGAATAATTGGTTATATGATGATTTAATTAAAAATGGATTATTTCAGAATAAGGATAATATATCAGATTCAGAAGTTATTAAAAAGATTCCTGAGGTATGGAATGTATTTCAACAGATTTATGTAAACTGCAAATTCAAAAATTATAATATGAGTACCTCTGATTTTTACAATATGAAGCATTTGTATGATTATTCCAAAAATTATAAAACGCTTGAAAGTAAAATCAGTTTGACTGATAATCCTTGTAAAGAATATTATTGTTCATACATTAAGTCCGTTATGGATGTGTACAGTACTGTACAAAATGATTGCACTACATTAAAAAACAAAGATCTCTGTGAAATATTTAATAGAATTCAAGGAGATAACATACCTGAAGTACTCTCTGGTAAATTTCAATGCTCCACGGATGATATGAACGCATTTTTAGTAAAGGGTGATAAATTTATAGATAAAAGAACACAAGTACCTGTATCAGAAAATGCAGCATCCGGTACCGAACTGAAGGTTGGGTTTTCAATAATTGGAATTTTATTACTTTCTTTCGTTTTACTTTATAAAGTATAAAAAAAAAAATATATAAATACTGAAAATTTATTTAATATAAAAATTATTCATTTTTTTACAAAATTTGTAATTAAGGGATAAATATATTATATATGTACTATGTTCTTTATACTTATATTAGTATACGCCTTTAGGGAATTCATTACGTTTACTAATAAGAAGTAAAATAAGGACAAGTTATTTTACGGATGACGAAGATAGCCACAGTTTCTCACAGAACACATGGGATTCTGAAGAAGAAAAATCACAGGAAAACAGACTTCATGTTTCATATGAACCTATATGAAATAGAAAATTCATATATAAAAAATGTTCAGTATAGAAAAAAATCTGCCTTTTAATGTACCTTAAATTACTCTTATAAGTAGAACATATGTTGTAAATTATATATAATGATGAGGGTGTGTGCATATTTAATCAGAATTTATAAAAAAAAAAAATATAATAATAATAATATTCCTAAAATATAACACCTGAAATACTTGAAAATGAAAAAAAAAATATATATAATGTTATTTCCTTTTGCATGTGTATAAGTCGTCTTATGTTTCCTCACTTAATCTATGCAATAAAAAACGTTTACTCCTAAATAGGATATATCAAAAAACTCTATTTCATCTAATGTCTAATACACATTTAAGAAACTCTAAATTTGAAATGTATATGAATAGTAATACAATTTTGTAATGTAAATTTTATAAATTGCTATTGTAATATATTTAATAAGGAAAAAAAAATGTTGAAATTTTATTACTGTGTTTATCATATATTATTTTGTATGCATGCTTGTGAATAATGACGTATTGAATATAAAACATATACTAAAATATAAAATAATATAATGACACTTCATATGTACATATATATATTTTTAACTTTTTCTAAATTATCGCTTTCTCAGGAAATAACTTTTTTTAAAATATATGATTTATTAGAAAATAACGTATGTATAATGAACATCCTGATAATGTTAATTGCCCAAAATTCTAAAAACATAACTGGAAGCATATGCCATGATAAAAACAGCACATACTTCTAATTTATATTTTTATAACAATAGTGACCATTACAAAACCAGTCACAAATCATATTGTAAATGTGGAATTTATATAATGTAAGATATATACACCATTGTAAATGGTATTGATTAACGTTAAATATTATAAAGAATTCAAAGAAAAAGAAAACATGAATAATAAAAATAACACATACTGGGGAGATATATATGTTATAAGAATAAACAAACATCAGCAGTGGAAAATAGGAAGTTCTTATTAGACAATGAATCAACAAAGAGTTACAATAATGTAATATTTACGCAAAATAATTAAGCAAACTATTTAATAAAAATAAGGTGTCATATAATTATGCAAAAGTAATCCGCAATCATAATAATTTCTCTTTTAATTCAGTAATGTGTATATTCCCTTTGTGCACATACTCATATAATGTTAACAGAAATAAAATTGTAACTAATGTTTTCCAATGGATATAATAATCTTTTGAAGAAAACTTCTGACATGTACATATATATGATAATTGAATTCTCTTTTCTTTTACTACTAGTTTTATCTTTTTGCGTCTAGGATGTATAATAGATTATGAAGGAAAAAAAGAATCATTAGTAATATTATTGAAGAAACATGTAAAATGATGCATGCTTATGGAGCACAAAGGATACATTTAGACTATAGAAAGTATTAAGTAACAAATAATTTTTCAATAATTTAATCATTTATATATACTAATGCTTAATTCTTTTATATTCAAAACGCGAATATAATAGAAAAATTAAAAAATTAAAATTTAATTTTATATATAAACAAAAAGTTTACAAGCTATAAAATAATATACGAAATATAAACAAGCCAAAACAAGATATATTAAATTGTTATAATAAAGAAAATACCAAAAGGAAAATGTGTTATATTAACACAAAAATCAACTGAATGTAAAAAAATAAATGTGCAATAAAACAAAATAAATTATAAAAATTTTAACGGAAATTTTGTAATAATAAAGCAAAATTTTTCCATTTTCTATATCGTACATACTTATGTCTTAGATTGAATTTAACGAAGTACGTATATTTAACAATTTTTATACAGAATTAGTAAATAATAAACAGCTATATTAATATATGTCATAATAGATGCAATCAATGTGAATATAAAAAACAGTATATGTAATTCAAATATATAATGTCTATTCAAATAAAAAATTGATTTTATTAGCAAAATTAAATTTAGCAGAAAATTAACCTGCATTATTGTTAACATAATATATGCTATATTATGTAATTAATCACATATTTCTAGTTAATATGAACACGGAATATTGCAAGATCTTAGTAATGTAATTTTCAAATTTTATATTCTCTAATAATAAGTAGCTTGTTTAATATTATTATTATTATTTTTTATTTAACATAAAAAGCGTTTTTATTTATATACAGATTAAAATAAAAATAGGATAATAAATTAATAAATTTATTATAAAACCACGTTTCTATCAATTTGTGCAAATTTCTGTAATATTTTCAAATGCGCAAATAAATGTCCGTAATAAAAATAAGTAAGTCTACTGATCTTCCTAATAAATATAACACTACAATTCTATTATCGTAATTTATAATATTAATTTTTTTTATTTAAATGATATTAGATATTATTATCACCTACATTTTATGCAGAATGATAAGCTATACCATATCCATTTTCTTCTGATCCTGTATCTTCATGAATAAAATAATTATTTAGTAATTCACTGCTTGATTGCTCATCCATATATTCTTCGACTTTTCTATTTTTTAGTATTTGGTTATTTAACCAAGATCTAATGGGTGTTAACTAATATAAATATTAAAAAAGCACATGTATATATGTGGCCAAATTTATCATTATCAATATGAATACAAATATATCGATATTAGTAACACAATATATTTATAAATTTGCAATGAAATTCATTTTACTTTAAACAAAATAAAAGAAGTCATAAATAAACCTAACAATGAAGGACCAACAGTAGTCAGAATAGTGGATGTTTCGGATTCTTCCACCGATGTAACAGTTTCACCATGTCCATAATTTGCTCTTTTTCCGTCTTCAAGTGACCCGTCTACTTCTGATTCTCTTTGTGCAGTTATTCTCTCAAAATATTTCTTTCATAAGTCTTCCTTTCTACACTGTAATTTTTCGCGCAAATTTTCTGGGTTATATTTTTCCAATGGCTTATCAACTTTAAAACATATATTAGTGTTCATTGGGCATTTTTCTATAATTTGGGTATATTTATCACGCATAGAAGGTAAATATTTACAATATCTATTATCTATTTGTTCATTGTCAAAAGTTATCTCACAAAATCTGTCAAAATTGTATATATAATCATGCATATCTTTTCTAAACTTTAAATCATTTATAGAAATTGATTTAAAAAGTTCCCCTATTGATTCACATTTTATTTCGGGATTTAATGATTTAACAACATTTTCCCACGTTCGATAAAATTGACTCATCACCCCTTCAAGCTTACTATCGTCAGTTATACTTGAATTATTAAGTATTTCGCCAAATAACCAATAATGTATAAACTCACAATTATATTTTAAAGGATTGCTTCTTTTTACACTAGAACCAAAATTAGCAAGATTACGTTCAAGCTTTTGGCAAATTTCCAAAATTCCAGAGTAACTAAATTTTCCTTCTATTCTTTCACAATCATCACTAGAACTAAAGGAATCACCATTTCGCGTATTTAATTCGTAATAAATATTACAGGATGGCAGCTCAGTTTCCTCATCGCACTACATATAAAACGAGAAAATAATAAATATATGTACAAAGAAAAAAATTCTTTACTGTGCTTAATAATGAGACCAAATTGCAAGAACTAAGAATTGTACAAAAATATAATTGAAAAATGTACATTGGTTTTCATTTTTATAAAGTCCCTTTCTCTTATACAATATGTAAATAATATGAAAGAACTAAGATAATAATATATAAATATTAATTTAAGTAAATGAAAATAAATTAATGGTGATATATTTCATATTTCGTTTATGTTGATTACGCAATGTGAATAAAAATATATAACCATTTTTATTTCACAATTTTTTTTCCCATGCAAATGTATAGTCTATTCTTTTTATTCAAGTTATATATTTCATTAAGAACGTATATATCATAATATAAATGAAAAAAAGGACATATAAATTATGTTTATGTTTCGAGAATTATTACAAAAGAATACTTAAAAATGGCTATAAACATTGCTATGTAAAATAATTATTCTCAAAATACATTAATAAAGTATATTTTTTTACAATAGAGCTTATGATTATTTGAACAATTTCACTTTTTACTTTAATGCTATTCAAGCAGTCGGCTTTAAAACTAATAGTGACATATTTTTTATACCATATGTATGTTTATTAAAACAAATAAAAAATGCGTTTTAATTTATAATATATATTTTTTTATTTTTATAATAATATAGCTCGTACATGTATAAATAAACATACAGTGAATTTTTTTATATTTCAAAATTATATTTTTAAATTAAACATATATAATTAAGTCACTATGAACTGAACTTATTTTAATGGCAATTTTGCAAATTTTATAATGAAAAACATTTTTCTAAATTTCTGTTTAAACATGTAAGTATATGTACGGCAATATTTTAATGTATTTCTATGATATTTCTCTATTTTAACTTTAGTAATATTTTGTGTGTTTAAAGTTATTTAAAGAGTTATATTTCACGAAATTTTTTATTACTAAAGTGCGTATTCATACAGAATTAAAAAAAAAAAAATTATAAACTAATATGAATGTGCGAATATATTTTAATAAATTATTATGAAATTAAATATTACTAGGTATAAAAGGAGAATCGTAAAAAATATTCTGAACTATAAAAATATTTAGCAATATATATAGAAATAATAATATATACAAAGCATATATAAAAAAACACATAACATGTAATTTTAATAATGTTTAAACGTGTTAATGGATGTCTAATTGTCTTCTTTAATATTCACTTTAAATTAGGAAGCAAAAATATTATTTTATTAAATTCAAGTTCAATTATGTAAAATCGGAGAGATTAAAGAACCGCATTTTCTTTATGTATTTATTAATTTTAAACTATAAAATAAAGATAAAAAACTTTTACTTTTCTCATTTTTTTTAAAAATATATTTGTACTAATTTAAAAATACATAACCTAGAATAATCCATCCATTCACCTATAATATTAGCACCTGTCGAATAAGCAATAGGTCACTATAATAAGTAATTATATATATATTTATAAAAAACCAAAAATAAACAATTTTCGGAAAAAATCAATATAAAAGAACTTTTATTTTCGCACTTTTCATTTTCTGACATTATATTTTAAATATGTTAAAATAGCGTTGTAATAGTATGTACATTTCAAAATTCGACAGAATTATAGCATTAACTCTGTTTTCATTTCTGTTGAAATTATTACAAATGGATATTTTTAATTATCAAGACAACAACAATAATCAAACGCACAACAATTTACCTATTTTTTATATAGCGACATATATGGTAAGTGTATATCTCTCTAATACTATATATCTTTAATAGTTTATTACTTTATGAAACAAATTTATTATCACATAAAAGTTCACTTACATTAATGTTTATATACGAAAAAATTTACTACTAGTCATTTCTATTACATCATATATTGAGAGGAAAGAGGGAAAAGAAATATATATTAACAATAGTAGGAACATTATATATCTAATTTTATCATTATTAATTTATATCTTACTTAGAAATAATTTTTTATTTAAGTTACATTATGTTTCCTTCAAAATTCCGTTCACTATTATTAAAACCTAGTACTTTTTTCGTGTTATATTAATGGTTTTATTTTTTATATTTACATGTTTGTACCTCACTTAGGTATTAATTTCCTGTATAATTATTGGAAAACATAGATTTTTCACTATTTTATGAAGAACTTCTTTATAATTTTATATACTAAACAAAAAATAGGGTAAATGCATATTATGTGCTATTAATAACGTACACATGAACATATTATATCTTTAGATATAATATATATATGTAAATTAAATCCTATTAATAAAATAAAATATTATATTTAAGTATGCTGCTACGTAACACGTAACTTAATAATGTATTCAAAAATTATTATTTCTGGACAAAGCAAAATGACATATTCCAAAATAAAAGTTTGCACATTAAAAATAACTCAATAAATATAATTTTACTAATTAATGGAAATATCTGAATATTTTATCTTGTACCATGATGAATGCAGGTATTAATATAAAATGTCAGATAATGCATTATTGATAAAAAACTTATGCAAAGAATTATATTTTTTGAGAAGAAAAAATATATGTAATTTTTAAAACTTATATGTTAACATCTATATGTAAAGAAAAACAAAAGATTCAAATAATTCTTAGAGAAAACAAAATAAAAAGTGTTATAAAGTTCTTACACATAAAAAAAAATTTTACATAAATTTAATAAATTGCTTTATAATTCATGTATAATAAAACTTAAAGTAAACGAATTATAGATAAATTATATAGAGTTTTTACTATCATATAATATTTATTACCCCTTCTTTTGAAACATATATATATGTATTTTATAATGTAATTTTTTATAAATATATTTATTTTATATATTTCTTGAACTATTCCCAACAAGGGAAAATGTATGGTGCACAAGCAATATGATTATTTTTTTTATTTCTGATATAAAATTGTGTGTATCCTCACAAGTTTTATTATTTAATGATAAATATTGAAAAAAAATTACATATATATTAATTGAACACTATTCTATCATAATTATATTTTTGAACAATTAATAATTACTTCTTATGTCAAGAATGTGTATACACTTTTGTAAAACATTTTCATATGCTAAAATACAAAGAAAAAGAAAATAATTCCTATTTATGCCTATAAAAGTTATTTGGGCAAAAAAAATATTAGATCAAATCTTCTTTATTTTTGTTTCCTCTATGCACTTTTATATTTATGTTTTTTTTTATAATTTCAATTAGTAAAATTATTCAAAAACCAATATAGGATATATCATAGTGAATATTTATATTAAAAATTTATTGAGAATAAATTAAACAAATAAACATTTATTAGTATTGAGGACAGAAATAATAAAATCATATTTTTAGTTTGAGTACTGCTATTTTTTGGAATAATAATTTCTGTTAAATAGCCGATTCCTGTAAATAATATACTTTATTACGTTTATTCCTGTTATGTATTAAAATTATAAATTACATACTCTCATTGTATAGCACTGAATTTTTAAAATTAATGTATCATATTATATATATTCAATTATCAATATTTAAGGTATCCAAACAATTCATAAATATATAAGTTAATTTCATTAACATAATGGTCATTCATTTCTTAACTCAATACAAGTATTAATTTTAAATAGTGTGTGCATCATATTGCAGAATACTAATCTATATATTAAATAGAACATGGCGCATAAACATTCATTATTATATATTATATAAATATATGTACATGTTTCTCGGATAAATACATAAATATTTCCTTATATAGTACCAGTATAAATGATTATATGTGATAATACAAAAAAAATAATAAAACAAGTAAATACTAAGTTTTGCCTATCAGGCTCAGTTCAGTACACCCTGAATACAGAATGACACTTAATATTTTGGTATACCCTTAGATTATCCTTTACATATAAATTTTGTAATATTTTACTTAAGAAATAACATTATTACTTTTATTTCTAAATATAATTATGTTTCAATTAAATTATTCATCCTTTTATTTTAGCTATTAAGAATACTGTTGTTCTTGAATATAATATAATTAAGAATTTCTTGCAGTATAACAATGTATATTATATTCCCTGTCATCCTAAATTGTACTCTCAATGTCAGAATGGTATGATAATGATTCATTAGCTCTTTTATTTTTATTCATACGCATAAGTTTTATTCATTTTGACTTTTCATATAAAAATTGTCGAAATGGAGATAACTAATTGGAAAAAATATAAAAAACATACATTTATAAATTTTGTTGATTTCAAAGATATTTTTTTATTAATAGAAGTATTATTAAATGGTGTTCAATGCAAATAATAATGAGTGTGTTTTCTTTAAGATTATCAGAAAATAATGATATTAAAAACAAACAAGATATTGGAAATAAAACTACAAACGTATCATGCTTTTGAACTGTTCTTTATTAGGAATGCTATATTGCTATAAGACTTCATCGAACTCTATTAATTGCATCTTATTATTCGTCACACATTTCTCTGAATGATAATCTCCCTTATTAATATCATTTTCATATGCATTTTTCAAGCCAAATAAGTAACTTAATATATTAGATTAACTATTAAGACATTTAAATAATGCTTGTTTATATTTTTCATAACATTCCCTTACATACTGTTTGCATAATTGTTTTGACGCCTTTGTTTTTGCACTAGTAATTATACTATATATTTTAATCTTATAATTATACAAATCATATACTAATTCTATAACCTCAAAAACATGATTTCATATTTGCCCAAATTTTCATCTAATATATTATTAGAAAAAAAAAAAACTACAGCATTATTCTTCATTATTTTCTAAAAATCTTTGACATAATATAATATATTTTTATTATTATCCCTTAATTTATGTTTTAAACTCATGTTAAAAAAGTACAAGCATTATTCATAAGAGCTTCATTTTACGCAGTTACTTCAATTGCAATTAATAATTTATACATACATTTAAATTATTCACAAATTTCTTTGGTTGACGAAGTGGTGCCTGAAAAACTATTTCTTAAATAAAATCACATCCCACTTTTAAAACTGTAAGAATACTATTACTTTTAACTTTATATGCTAATTCTGCATAGTATTCAAAAATTTTGAAAAGATTAGATTAAATATATAAGGAAAAATTAATATTTTCAAAAATAATCAAAATAAATGATTTTCATAAAAGAATGTTTTATTGTGTATTAGTTCTAACAGATAATTTAAATAAATATTAAATTAATATTTATCATAATAAAATTTAATTATATACTAACTCTTCTTGGGATCAATTAGGACGTGTCATCTTGTTCAGAATTACTTGAATTAGTTGTAATAATAAACATGCTAATAATTATTTCATTTTATCAGAAAATTGTGTTCACATTATTTATTAACATAATGAGCGTATAATTTTATATATAATAAAAAATATATATATATATATATTTGAACAAAATTACTTCAATTTTTCTAATGAATAGTAAAATGTAGTACTTTCATACACAATGTATATTAAATATATTAAATATCTCGAAAAGTAAAATATATTTTACAAAAAAAATATATTTTATATTAAAATATATAACTGTGTAATTTTAAAAATGTTAATATAAAGTAATTCTACCTGTATCACGCAAAAAAAATTATGTTTTTTAAACGTATTTATAATATTAATTTTTTATATTTTTTTTTATATTTTTCCTAACAGTTACGATATTATTCTAAGAAATATAATACACCTTTAAAAATGTTAAATAAACTTTTTGGTTAACAATTATTTTATCATTACAATTATAGTGTTAATACTTCTATAAATGTAAGTACTTAATTGTGCTGTATATTGATATAAAATATGTTAACACGATTATAATATCTTATCTTTTACAAATTTATGTATAACAAGGGGAAAACATTAATTATACAAAATTAAATATATTACATTATATTAAACAAAATTTTTTTAGACATAAAGAAAAGTATTTTATGAAAATATTGTATTAATTATAAACATATTATTTTAGTAAATGTCTGTGTGATATATCCAATTTATCTTCTTTATATTCATAAGAAGCAGAAAATTTTCATTTATTTAATCTTCCCTAGTGATTGTATATTATATTTATAATATAATAATGAGAATATGTATATGTACGAATGAACTAAATTAATATAAATATTTACAATAATAAATTATTTTAATGCATTTTAATGTAATTCTTATTTTGACAAAATGTAAAAATAATAAAAAGTAAAAAGAATATTTTTTACTGTTTTATCCTAGTTAATCATGTAATTCTATAATTAGAATAAAAAAAAAAAGACAATATATATGTACGAAAAATAAAATAAACATTTTCTATTCATTTTTTTAATATAATGAATTAATGTAAAAATTGTGTATGTTGGCATTTTTATATTTTTCTTCTCTTAAATTTTTTTATAAATTATTCTCTATATGTGATATAAAACCATTTTATGATGTTCTGAAAAAGGGAATAATATGTTTAAAATGATGATTTATTTTGTTTGTTAAGTCCATTAAATAACTATTATAGTAATTTTTCAATATTTTGTGCAAATGATATATTATAAAATAAGAATGTATTTTTAATTAAGTAAAAGCAGTACAAAATTTTGTAGTATAAATTGAATCATGCTTTTGTTTAAAATAGAGTAATTTATAAAAAATTAAAAAATAAGTTGTAAATTGAATTATAGAAACAAGTTTAAGGTTTAATATTCCTTAGTGCTTTATTATAAGTAGAATATATTTTATATATAATAGTTCATGTATAGATATAAATAATTAAACAGTGTATGTCAAAAAAAAATAATAATAAATGTATTCCTAAAATATCCACATAAAATATTAAAAATGTATATATATATATGTGTAATAACAGTAATTCACTGACACATAATTATTCACTTTAGTTATGTATATTGATTTTATTATTTCAATTTATAATGTCATTAATCTATAAGAATTAATTTTTTGTCAATACATAATACATACAATTAATTAATGTATTCTGTTTAAAAATATTTTTTAAAAAAAAGTAAAATAATCGTTCACAATTTTTCTATATATACTGGGAAAAGTAGACTATGAGCAATATTAACTATGAAAGTGTATATGGGAATTAAAAGAAAAGGAAAAAAATACATGCAGTTACACTTTTATATTATTAAACACAATAGTTCAGTATCTGAATAGAATTGATAAAACTTATAAATTTAGTTGCAGAATTAAAAATATGTACATTAATAATATAAATTTATTTTTAATATTAAATTATATGCATAATTTAGAATATAATAAGTAAAAAAAACACTTGATTGATATATTACTTAGTGTTCATCGGCATATAAATATTATTGAAATATATTAAATACATTTTACTTTAAATAATACATGTTATATGCATTTTCTATTTTTTATTTTCAAATTAGTGTTATATAAGTATTTAATATTTTTTATTAAATAAAATTCTATGGTGCAAAAATTACAATCATTATTTTAATTTGGCTTAAAACTGAGAAAAATAATGATATTAGTTTCTTCATTATAATTTATACCACAATTATTAAAGTCATGCGTAAAATTATTTTAAATATTAAAGGAAAACTTTTTACAATATTAAAAGTCATTCTATAATAATGCGTGTTATACAACTTAAAATAGTTTTTTTATTTATATCATTTTATGTGTAGGGAAATTTGTTTTTTTAAGAAATGTTACTAATAACTTACTTTATCACTTGTATATAAGCTAAATAAAATAATTGTGATAGAATACTTTATAACGTCAAAATGAAATTATTCTTTAGTGAATACAAAATTATAATAATTTTATTATTAATACTATATAATAAAAAAAAAAAAAGTTTAAAGTTATGGAAAGAAAAATAAAAATTCTCCATGAATTATTCTTTACGTTAATATATATCAAAGTAATTTTATTTTATAGTATGACATATATTTATATTTTAACAGTAAATGACTACTTTGTAATATTATGTTTTACAATATAATCACATAAATCACATTCATCTCTGCAGTTCAAAGTTATTTTTTCATAATATTCCATATATAATTTTTCATCTTATACTATATTTACTTTAATATTATAGTTAAAACATGAAACAATTAATATGTAATACCAAGTATATATAGTTTTATATTTTTTCTAAAATGATAAAACGTATTCATAATAAATAAATTTTACATTACTATAGTGTACATATATATAAATATATATTCAAATTTCTTATTCATATTATTTACCTATTTATAAATATAATGGATCTTCAATCTAAAGAAAATGGTTTATAACAGTGGTATATTTGGATTATACATATTAAAATAACTTTAAACTTTTCCCTATATAAGTACACTATCTTTCTTGAAACACAGGAATAATACAATATTCATAAGAAAAAAAAAAATATAAATATATATATATATATTAGGATATTTACCTTAATTTTTAGTGTACCCTTAAACACAATTCTGTTCTAGAAACATACCATAAACAATTAAACATTCTTTGTACTGTGAGTAAAGGAATAAAAAGTTCCACATCGAATTATGGTAGTGAGCAAATTGATCCCAATGTTAAAGATATACTTGATAAAATCGATCGTAAATTTTTTTTTTTTTATTTTGAAGACAGATTTAAAAATATACCTTATCATATACATAAACGTTTTACATATTTTAAATACTA
This sequence comes from Plasmodium ovale wallikeri, assembly GCA_900088485.1. Classification (NCBI taxonomy): domain Eukaryota; phylum Apicomplexa; class Aconoidasida; order Haemosporida; family Plasmodiidae; genus Plasmodium; species Plasmodium ovale. Next base: position 147,219 of record FLRD01001147.1, read on the forward strand.
GTTTTATGATGCAGTTATAAAAAATAACTTTGACAAAAACAAAATGGAGAGAAATTTTGAAATTCCAGAAGAATACCATGGCTAACTTATATTTATTATGAATGCACAAACACGTGATGCCTGCAAAATTTATATTTCATAGTTTTATAAAATTAAGAAAGTACAAGTGTTATATTATTTAGAAAATTAAGATAAACAAAAAAAACTAGTAGCATAAATGATAAATTGTGTAAGTATCTTCACAAAGAGGATATTAAAAAAAATAGAACCATGTATAATGAAGAAAATTCATATTCTGAACCATCAGGAGAAAAATTTTATAAAAAATTAGGTGAATATAAGAAAACACATGATATGAGTACCTTGTCCGAGTTAACGTGCAGTGAAGTAACTAGAAGCATAGAATTAGCTAATATAAATCCTAGATCTTGGGTTTTATGCACAAGAATGTCTCCAATAGCTTCATATTAATCGGAACATTCAGATGGACTTTTACCTAATTCTGAAAATTATGCATCTAACGGAGACGTAACTGTGAAAAACATTTTGTTAGTTATGCTTTGGAGGGATTTTTCTCTTTTTCACCTTTTTATATAAAGTTAATATAAATACACCTTAAAATATTAATACTGAAGATATTACAAATAATTCACGCTATTTATATCCAATAAAAATATAAAATATATAATATAAACATTTTGTTTTCCCCCTCATTACTAGTTAACACCTCCAGGAGCATTGCTACGTAATCATATTTTAAAATAAATTAATATTCTAAATAATCTAAAGAAGGAAGTAACAAGTGATTTATCATATAATATATATGGAGCAAATAATACACAGCTCATAGAAAGAGATAATTATATAACATATCATTCCTTATAAAATTATATATTCTAAGGCAACACATAATAATATTGCAATTTTCTTAATTATTATTCCTATATATATTATGACTTTTGGAAATTTCTCAAATTGTTCATTAACAAAAAAAAGTAAATCAAATAATATTATATGTAAATAAATATGTTACCGTTGAAACAATATAAAGTACACAAAAAATAAACTAATAAAAATTAAGATTATTGATACTATAACATAAGTTAGACAAAATTAAAAGTAAAAATCTATATGAAATAAACAAAGAATAAATTAAAGTTGTATTGTAGTTACATCTTGAAAAATAGATGTTTTCTAATTCACTTGATGGACAACAAAAAACGATATTCAGTAATACGTTATATGAAAAAGCTAATTTATATAAATGTATGCTGAAATGTATACAAATTCAACTGAAGAATTTAAAAAAGGAAAAACTTTAGTAATCGCCTTTATATTAATATGAAAAAAGCTTATATATTTACAGATGTTAAGAATGCGTGATAATGAAAATGAATTAAATACATAACAAATAAAACCTTGTGAATAATTATATGCGTGTATGTATAATATAATGAATATATTAAATGTCTATTCACGTTGGCAGCTAGAATTTTAGTGAATGATATTTGTAACACATGACAATAATAAAAATATCAATTAATCAAAAAAAGACTCTTACAAAATATATTATTCCAATAGAGATAAAATTATAAGCAGTTGAAATAACCAGTAAGAGCTAGATTATAGGAAATTCATTTAGTTTCATCATGTATATTTCGCATTTGTAATAAAGCAAAAGAATATTAAGTTACAGCATTTTTCTACAAATTTTTTGTATATATGAATATTAAATCACATATATATGTACACAGAAAGAAAATAGTTAATGATAAAAAATTTATAAAATATAACTATCTTATTCATGTTGATAAATAAAGAATTTCATAAACAGAAATTTTCTTTCAATATTTCATCTATACGGTATTAAATATGATTATTCCATTATATAATGTATAAGTAACAACTTAGTACCATTTTTCTGTATATATAAATTAAATTTTTTAAATTATTTAATAAATTTATTTTTATTCCACCTTTACTGTCTTTCTACAAATGCATTAAAATTTTTTATTTTGTTTAATAAATACTGCATAGGCGTAAAAATATATTATATATTATATTTCATATTTATATAAATTATGATTATTTGTTAAAAGTAATGATTTTCTTTTATACATAAATAACATTAAACATAATAATTTGTAGTCACAATGTTGTATATACCATGTATATGACATTTTATAAAACCTTAATTTTATTATTTATTAATATTTAAATATATAAACTTCACAATATGTACTTCTTATAAAACGCATAGATGCATTTTTCAATTTATTCTAATTCCTTATACCATGTTACTTATAGCAAAGTTTTATATGTATATAATGCTCAAAAACTGTTATTTCTATAAACCATACACTAAACTATATAAAAAAATCTTGAATGTTCCTATAAATGATAAGTTATTTTTTTTAACTAAGTTTAAATCATATAAATTAGAAAATTTAAAAATCCTCATAAATTCCAATAAAAAATGGTATATATTAATTTTATGTTAACTATAATAAAAATAATATTGAATTAATATAAAATTAATACAAAGAAAATTTATTTTTATAAATATTATAATTTTTCACAAAAAGGAAATATGAATTGGATAATTAGTTAATGGTCGATGTAAACTGTACGCATAAAAAAAAGTTATTATTTCAACATGTGCATATAACACATCATCATATGTAATTTAGTAATTAGATTCTAATAATTACAAATAGAAACTGTAATTTGAACTAATTATATATTAGAAAAAAGTTGTAAAAATTTAAAGTATATGAGAAAATGTAGCTCCGTATAAATAAAAGTTCATTAATGTACACATTAAAAATATAGAATATATTAAATAAATTTATAATGATACTCCTCCAAGAAAAATTTATACATGAATATGAATATAAATAAAAGTTTATATGCAATGATATCTAATTAAAGCATGGGTATCTAGAAGAAAATCAAAGAATAAATTAAGAAAATTTTAACATTCACATTTAAACAGTCCATAGGAATAAATAAAATAATACCAATAACACAAAATTATTTTATGTTAAAATATAAGTATTATCTCAAAAAATTTTTAAATTAAGTTTCATATTTTGATGACGTTACTACAGTAAATTATTAGCTATATAATTTATAGTTCATTTTTATAACGTATAATTAATGTGAATTATTATTATTATGTATGTCTATGTGATGCAATGAAAATTAAAGAAAAAAGTTGTAAATTATGTATGCATTTATTAAAAGAATAATATAAAAGAAGGATTTATTCCATATATATATAATATTAAAAATTATGCTTTTTTACTTTTTATAAGTAAAAATATTTTTAATTATATCTTAAAGATATGAAATTTCCAATAATACTATAAATTTTCTAGGTAATATATATAAATATACAGGTATTTAACATATTATGATATTACAACAAATCAAAAGAAGATGGAAAAAAATACATTATTCTTTATTTACCTTGTTTTCCATAATAAAATGTTATTAAATATGATAATTCTTGTAACGTAGAGGTTTCACGATTAACAGAATAACGAAATATATATAGTTGCAAGAACATAGTTATCTTGCTTTTCGTAAATATAACAATATTTAAGCAGAATAAAATATTAATATATAAATATATTTTATTATTTTAAAATATATATAAAATTAAATTTATTTTAATTAAAATTTTCTAACATTACTATTATTTGGCAATAATAATAAATATTCTGGGGCATTTCTAATTAGAGAAAGATTATAATTACTTTTCTTATACATTTTCTTTATTAAAACTTATTCATAATATATATATTTTTTGATTATATATATATGTACTTATATTAAATATTCCAAGTAAATTTATTATATAAAACGCACTATGGTATAAAAAATGTAAAAGAAAAAATACTGAATAGCTTAAGGTGGAGATAAAAGTTAATTTTTTTATTAATACCGTAATTGTATATATATGTGATAATAAATCTTAATTTATACAAAATTTAGATACAATTATTCAGATTCAAGTTAAAAATAATTTAGTAATAAATTATACCATATATTTTAATAATTTTATTTTTCATACATAAATTCACATATTATGCACAAATTAAAGTTGTTAAAAATGTAAGGTATTCTCAAAAGTATATGTATATATGAAAAGGAACGGTTAGATAATATCAATATTATAATCGATGTAATTCCTGACTACTTTAAAAATTTGTAATATATTCTATTACTTTGTCTTCTGTGTATAATATTATAAAGAATTAAAAAGATATATAAAATATATATTCCATAACATATTATGGTTTGTACTTATATATATTATAATTAATACTTTTACAAAAGTTCACATGAATATAATTGTATATTCATTACTTATAAGCAAATTTGTAGATTGTATTTTGTTACATAGTATTATATTATTATACTGTTAGTCCTATATTACGGATTGTCTCATTTTTTATGTTTGCTTTTACAAAATAATAATGTATTTTTTTTTTTTTTTTGATGTTCTATAATATATTCAATTTAGTCAAAAAATTTGAATTCTATATGGTGAAAAAAAAATTTATTTAATTCGTATAAATCATTAAGTGGATTAAATCATATCACAATAATATATATATCTTCTTGACACACACAAAAAAACATATTATAAAAAACTTAATTATATAATTTAAAATACATAATAAAATATAATGGAACCTGAGGAAGACGAAGAATACGTACATTTTCATTTATATAATAATATATATAGTAAATTATTTTAGAATACCATTTTACTTGAAAATAAAAATTTCGTTAATTAGATATTATATGCTATTAAGTTTATTTTACATAATTCATTTTTGTTTTTAGTATAAAGTTATGCATTTATTTACTCAATATGGAGATATATTTGATATAAATACTAAGGAATACTATGACGATCACATGGAAGTATGCAAAAGTATTGGACTTGAAAATTTTAATACAAAATTTCAGAATTTCCTTACACCGTGTACATCATTTGCTAATTACTTAAAGAATATAGAGAATAGCTATGAAGAAAATGAAAAAAAATATCATTGTATGTATTTAAATTACTGCATAAATAGTGTGGACAATCGTGCCACATATCATGGTTATGAATATAAAGAATTGTTAGAAGCGTACAAAAAGGTTTCTTCCAGCATGAAAATATGTAAAGAAAATATAGATGTTATTGAAGCAGATATTTTTTTTAATCTTAAAGAACTATATGAATTTTATAATAATTTTTATAATATTAAGAATGGTCTTATAACTTCTTTATCTGATAAATGCGAAATAGCTAAAAAGTGTTCAGAATATTATAAAAGAAATATGGAAGAATGCCAAGAAAAAACTGATGACACACTTTGTAATGTTTTGTTAAATTTTAAAGGAGAATATGAAAATGGAATGGAAAAGGTATCATCATGTGAAAATGTACAGTCTTTAAATGCAAACGAAAGCAATTCTTTCGATGCTTTGGTTATAACTCCATTTATTGTAATATTCCTAATATCTCTCCTTACATTTATCTTATACAAGGTTAAATAAAATAGTGCATACAAATATAAATATATTAATACTTAATATAACTTATGTGCACAGAGATAGATCTAATATTTTATTCATTTCATTTATCATTTGTACAATATCTTATATAGTTTACTCCGTTTGGGTACTGGATACGACCTCGAATTCAAAAAATAAAAAGAAGGATGAACGACTTAAAAGGAGAAAATCAGTATCTACTAAATAATTCTGAAACGGATAATTTATATACACAGAATAAATCATATAAAATAAAATATTTTTCTTCGGAAAATCTGTAACTCCGAAAACGTGAAACAATACTTTAAGAACTAATACGAGTTAATATAAATACAAATTGCAGTGTAATAAATTAAATGTAAAAGACAAAATGTTATAATATATAAATAAGTTTCAAAATGCTATATTAAAAAAAGTTCTAAATTGAAGACTTGTTCAGGAAATAATAAAATATATATAATATATTAATAAAGTATTTAATAAAATTAATATAGAGTTTAAAATATTAGCTTTAGTATTAAAGAATTTTCCACTGCATAAAGAAGAATTCAATGAAATAGTCATGGGAAAAGTGCAAGAATTCATAAATCATTCGTATTATTAATATAAGCATTATTATTTATGTGCTCTAAATTTACTTAATATTTATATATATAATGGAACAAATGAATATATTTATAGTACTAGAACAATTAAGCTTGAATAAACGGTTAAACGAAGCACATACTAAATATAAGAAAACACTATAATATGGAAAAGAAAATAAATATATGATGAAAAAATTATGTACATAAGTTTACACTAATAGATTATATTATGGCTTATATACTAAATATTCCAAGTATTAACGAATGAAAATAATAATAATACTGTAACTTATTTAATTAATGTCACCAAAAACAGAACTCGAATGAAAAAAGTATATAAACTACTATAAATAATACTATAAACTAACTTTTTTATTCTGCATTTTATAGAAGTGATACTACAGTGCTATGGAACAAATATTTTATTGTTTAACATCTTAATAAATACAACTACAAGAATCTTATAACAACGTATATATTTGCAGAAAGTTATATTAATTTCTATATACAAAAAATCACTGCTTAATGTAAAAAAAAAAAAATCGTTTTTTATAAAAAATATAAAAAATGAAATACTTTTGTGCAATGTTTACCAAATATATTTAAATATAAACTTGTCTTACATTATTATACTAATTATCTAGGAATATGATAAATAGATACATGCAAAAATTATATTGTGTTCATATGATAAAGTATATTTAAACATTAAAAATTAATATATAATAATTTACATAACAATATATATATAATGTAGTCTATTATAATAAACATTGTACATATTCATTAGTTGTTGTATATCTATAATGTATATTTAATATATATTAAATGTAACATTTTAGATGTATTACAATTGAATATATCTTCATATAATACTATTTATAAGATAGCCTATATGATATCCCAAAGTATAACCGAAGAAATAACATACATAAAATATTAATATGAAGCTCATTATACATAGCACTGATTTCTCTTTTTATCTATTATTATTTACTTTATAATATTATTAAAAATAAAATTTTTTGTATATATTCATACATGCCAAAATATACAGTACAAACAGCAGATATATATTTCCATATTTATTGTAATAAATAATATTATAAATCTATTTATTGATATCAACTTATTACATTATTAAAATAAGTAGCAAGATATATTTTTAGGAGCTAATCTAAAAATTTTGCTTCACAATTATTTTATGCAATTTTCGTAGGCTAATCTATTAATAAAACTTTATATCAAGCTATAAAAAAAAAAATAACATAAAAATTTAGTACATATAATTAATATAATACATAGAAAATTTTATGAATATATTTACTTTTAGTTATATCGTCAATTTATAAAAGTGTAATAAGTCATATAATAAATGCAGTTCTTTGCAACGTAAAAAATTAATTTTGATGTAAAGTGTAATGAAAAATAAACATAGAATTATTTATAATTCTGTAATATTAATATATATGAAAGTGAAAATTAATGACCGTATATCTTACTGTGTAGAAAAGATATATATATATTAGTAAATAAATATTGTATCTTACGTTAATACTGTTATTTCCTTAGATAATGGAAGTTCATCATATAATATGTTATGGATGCATGAAAAATTGTAATTTTTGGTTAAATACATATCAAAATTTATATTTAAGTATAAATAATATTGTTAAAAAAATGATTTTTCTTTTTTTTATTTACATTATTATATAAATATTAAAGTATTTTTTTTTTAGAAATTATTTTTAAAGAATTTATTTATTTATCTTATTTAAGTAATATTTTAATTCTTATGTAGAAATGATATAATAAGTTCAATGGTTTCTCTCTTCATTAATTTGCAATATAAGATAATAATACATATGTATATTAAGAATCACTTCTTTTATATAATAATATGACAAAAGAAATATTCCGGCACTTGCAGATAATCATTAAAAGTACTCCTTGAAAATACATTTTTTAACATATTACTCTAATTATTTGTTTTGGTTATATTCCAAATTTTTTTTTTTGTAATTATATAATAATGATTATGTCCTCTTATGATATTACATTAATTATATATTAAATCAATAATAATATCAAATGATGGCATTGCAATGCTTCATAAAAATCAACGCAATATATATAATTTATTTTTGCTATTGCATAAATAAAATTCATATATGTTTTTATATTTCCATTATATAAGATAGGGACATATGAAAAGTAGTGATTATATTAAATACTTTTTTTAATAATAACATGTATAAAAAAAATTATAAGTGTATGGTAATATTATAGAATTATTGCGAAAATTAAATTATTTTTTGACAGAAAATATAAAGACAAAATGCACATTACAATAACTATATATAATGATAAAAAAATTTAATATAAATGCATATATCGATAATTCTATAATAGAAAAAGCACATACATTAAATATTTTTTTTACTTTTATAATGTATTAAAAAATAATTATATTATAATTAATATATAAATAGATAATTACATTTTTCACGAAAAAACCAAATGAAAACATTTATACATTTATTTTAAAACAAAATAAATATAATATTTTTTTTGAAACATCAATAAAATAACCATTACATATATGTGTTAATTTCGCTTTAAATTATAGTAAAATAAAATATTATTAATATATATTATAAAACACGCAATTTTTAACATTATATACATAAAAAAAATATTCTATTATAAAACATAAAACATAAAACTAGTATATCAAAATATATTTGTAGTAAAAAATAAAATGTAATGATATAAATGTAGGAAAACTAATAATAAAAATAATTTGTCAGTAGCAAATTAATTAAATATCCAAAGCATGCATAAATAAATATGTATTTATACTATAATAAATATAGTAAATTACAAATAATAAATATATGGCAATAAGTATTTAAGTTAAAACATATTACAATATATCAAAAATTAAGAACATTTTTTTTAAAATATAAAGGAAATATATGTATAAAAAGGACAGTATTACCTTTTCTACGATAAATCACATACATAAATATTATTAATTTAGTGAGTAATATATAAATGACACGAATAATTTTATGATTTAAAATTCAGATAAGTAATTATAAAAAACATATAAAATGCATATAATCTAATTTATTATTCTATTGGTAATAAAAATTAAACAAGTTTACATAAATTATATATACCTAATATGAACGTATTGTCATAAATTCACATTAATTTTTTAGTAATAATAGAATACATCATTAAAATATATCATATTGAGATATATTTTTCATGAAATATATCTAAATAATAATCGGCTCCAATTATAAATACACGGTATACGATATCTAAATATAATATTGTACAATAAGAAACATGAAAAACATAATTATACAAATTAAATTGATTTATTTTTATATAAATATCTTATATAAATGAGCTTTATATTAATTTTCCTCATACATATTAAATATCCTACGGCATATTATGTAAATAATTAAGAAGAAAAAAATTATACTGTAAAACAAGAAAAGTAGAACGTATGGAATAATGAATATTTAATTTTTTTCCATATTTATATGACATGATAAAAAGCATTCTTATTTCTTACTCTTTGTATATAAAAGCAAATTATTGTTTTCTTTGAATTATGTATATATTACATTATTTTATTTATTACACTTTTTAAATTTCTAATATATACTTGCATAGCATTTAGTGCTTTTTTAATTCCATTTATATATAACTTTATATATATATATATATATATATTTTTAATAATAGTGCTTATACTAATGTATATGTATTTCCAAAAATTATAAATTAAGCAAAATACAACATACAGAAGGGATACAATAGAGAGATGTAATAGAGGGAAATGCATGTAGAATTAGGCATTCTACAATTTTCACAAAATAACAAAAAATTAATTCTTTATACATTCTTATAATTCTACCAATTTGTTCGTTTATTACTAATTTTTTCTTAAATTTATTTTTTATTTTAATTATATGACACTTATTTTTTTTATTTCTATAAATCATATATGATAAGTAAAATAGAAAAACTTCTATTGTATGTAAATTTATTTCCTCTTCACAGAAAAAATATAAAGAAATTTCTATTTAATATATTTTTTTATTCGTTATATATTAACATCAACAAGATATATATTTTATACAAAGATTAAAATAAAAAGAACTATTATAATTTTTATATTGTTGTTTTTCTGGTATATTTTAGAAAAATTTTTATTATACAAATTTTTTAAAATAGAAGTTAAAATAAATAATAAAAAACTTACATGGAATATAAATATTTTATTATTTATAACGTATTAATATTATGTAATATAAAATTATAATTTATTCATTAATTTGCATTCGTGTAATCAGATAATTATGAGAAAATAAGAGAAATCATTTCTAATGTATTTTTATAATAATTTTTTATATGAATATACTTTATTTAAAAATATTCACTTATTTTTTTCTTTTTTTAAAAATTATTTGTATAAACATATCATGATATTTTATAGTATATCCTAATTTTAATAAATTTCTTTAATAATGGTAAACACAGTATTTTGGGGACTCTTTATAATATACTCTATTATATTAATTATTATCATACCTATAATAATTTCCTAAGCAGAGGAATACATTTAACTAATCAACAGCAGTTATTTATTATTTATTTAATTATTTTTTTTGTCTTATTTTTTTATGATAGGCACAAAAATTAACTAATGAACAGTGTTATGACAAATTTTTTACAGTTCGTAACAATTTTAATACTTCTCACGAAGCTGCTTATACAGGGGCGTTGAAAAGTACAGATGTATTTATAAGAAATGTTGCCTTATATTTAGCAGAAAATTATAATGACGCAAAAGCTCATTGTTCTCTTTGTGACAATTGTGGAGACACTTGTACAAAGCTTTGTAAATATTTGAATAAGTGGCTAGACGAAAAAAAAGCTTTGTATACATGTCATGGTAAATGCACATATAATAAAAAAATATGGGATGAATATATTGAAAGTTTGTGGATAAATTTAAAAGGTTCTGAAGTTCAAACAGAGTGGTGCCCTAGGAAAGATAATGTATCTACTTATAAATTTCCTAATGATAAAATTCCTGATAGCTGTAATGATGATAAGCCTACTGAATTCACTATTATATGTAATGGTGCTGAAGATGATGGTCATTATTTACTTGCTCCCACAACAAGATGTTCTTCGGTTTCAACTTTTTCTCTTGCGATGGGTTATGTTCTTTTTTGTATTCTTCTCATTAGTATTTTATTATATAAGGTAAATTAATATATATTACTGAGTATTATTATAAATTTTAAAATACATTTTATTAGTGAAAGTTCAGACAAATTTGATTACAATAATAAGCTTGCATAATTACAGTGATTAATTTTTTTTTTTTTTTTATATAATAGTTCAGTCCTCTAGGAATTTGCTTAAAAAATATAATTAACGGAAAAATTAAACGAGAGAATATTGATGAAGATCAAAATGATGAGTTATATGGAAACGTCGAAAATGATATGGTGTCTTCCATAAATAGACGATTTAATGTAGTATACAATTCTGTACGAGATCAAATATATTAAGAAAACAAAATATAATGTTTTATGTTAAACAAATGAAGTGAAGATTTATAAATAATACGTCTATGTAATAGTATGTTAAGCATAAAATGTAATACAGTGCTGTACATATATCGTATATTATGATTTATATTTTAATTTATGAGTACAATTCGAACCGACATATTTCGTTATTTTTTAAGCCTAGAATATTATATGATATAAATAAAATAGAGTAATTATCTTTTGAAAACATAGGTAACATGTAAATACTAGTTTATTGTTTAAATACCTAAATAATAATATTGGTAACTTTATATGCAAGTCATTCTGTCTTTACAAAAAAGCATAATATAAATAGAAATAAATATTTTCTTATGTGAAAAATGTAGCATATTTAGGAATATAATTACAGTTCCAAACAAATGTATTTATACAATATTACACTACTATTGCAAGTAACAGTAATTTGATATTATCACTTTGATTTATTTTATGAACGTTTACATTATTTTGAGCATATTATATTACATTTTATTAATACCGTGTACTAATAATAGCATTGCGCTTTTAGCGAATTCGTGTTTTGTATAATTATAGATAAGTACTTTTCTAGCATTCATAGAACTATTCCTTTAATATTTAATAATTGCAATTATCATTGTATTTATTACAACCATAAATATCAATTTAATTTTTTTAGTTATCATGTTGTGTTAATATAATTTTTGTTTTCTAAAAAGTTTTGATTGTTTCTTTTGATTTTAAAAAAGAATTATGATATGTCCTCGTATCTTTATAAAATGAACATATAGTATTATATAAATATAAGGAATAAAATCCTTCGATTATAAAGAAGTTTTAAAATTTTTATCGTTCTATTTCCCAGAATAATACCACATACTAAATGTTTTTATTTTATCAATATGTTTTCCCCTATTATTAAAAGTTTTAATTCATGTTTTATATATTATGAATGAAATTTATCTTAAATACAATAATGAAATATGTGTTGTTCATCAGTTATTAGTATGAGAAAATGAAATGTTATTCATACATTATGTATATCATTGTATTGTCAAACATTTATTATTTATTATATAAGATAAACTGACATTAATGTAAACACTATATTTTATATTGTATAACCCGTAAGCGAATTATTTAAATAAAAATACCTAATTCATTATGTTTCTTAAATATTACACAAGTATCCTTATTACTAATTATAATTTTTGAAATGTCATTTTATACATTATTAAAAGACCAGAACAAATTTTATAATTCTTGAAAAAGCAAAATGTTCGAGAGATATATATTACTAATAACAGAATTCTTTGTCTTTTATTTAGCTAAATAATATAAGAAATTGTTTAATAAAAGCTTGGAAACAAAAAAATGATTAAAATGTCTTATTTTACATGTGATTAAAATATAATACATTATAAACCTGCTTAATTAAAATATTATATTTAAAAATGTTTATTCAAAAAATCCATCAGTTATATTCTCTTAATTTATTATCTATGAATGTATGAACACAAAATTATATTATATATAAAATAGTATTATAATTATTTGAATATATATATTAGTTCTATACATAATTAAATATTAATTCATTATTATCAATGAGAACATATTATTGGCATAATTTTAAATACCGCGTTACATAATTTAGACGAAATATAGATTATAGTACATTTATTTATAATAATTCAAATTAAGATACAAATAGAAAGTATTTTTAATAAAAGTGTATCGTTCAAAAAAAAAAATTCATCAAAATCCTTGTAATGTACTAATTCTATTATACTATGCGTAGTATGTATGCAATCCTCAAAACATTTAATAAAAATACTTTATAAAATATACATTAAACAAATGTGTTACTATCTTAACGCAAAAGAAAAACAAAATATGCAAAGAATTTATATTTACATAACACCCATTCATAAATATGCAAAAATTATTATTTTATCTTATCTTCAATATATATTAGCCGAAATTTGTGCTTATCATTTCTGTTTTATATTATAAAAAAAAAAAGAATTTAATCCACATTATTTAAAATGATACATGTAATATATAAAAATAAAATAATATTGAAAAAAACTAATACTATTTAGGATGTCCCTAAATATATAATTATTTGTTTGACGTGACATTAGCGCATAGCAGGTGAAATATTAAAATATTTTACATAATTCCAAAAATAAATTTCAATAGCATTTTAAAATTAATGAACACACTATAGTGTTTCATATTATGTAAAAAATAAAAATCATTCAATATAACATAAACATATAAAATAGTTATAGCTACAATGAATATATATTATGATTAATATTTAAAACAATGAATTAATTATTTAATTAAAAAGGAATGCATGCATTTATGCAAGAAATCGTATTAAACTATATTAAAAAAGATGCACAATGTTTTATATACATAGAATAAATTTATATGAAAAAAACAATATTATGTTGTTGTAATATTGTATATATCATTAAAACAATTTAAGAATAAAGTAACAATATAACAATATCAGTAGTATAAATAATAAAAACGAAATTTATATTTTCCTAGGAAATCATTTTTATAATGATGGAATTACATTTAAATTGATGATTCATTATTGACATTCAAAATACCGGTATGTTGTAATGGACAATTTATAGATATAATTTAATGAACACTAATGTATATACAGTAAAATAATAAGTTAAAAACATAAAAAAAAATTAGAAAATTATCTAATCATATATATATATATATATATATATATATATATGAATGTCGCAAATAAATTTTTTCACGTATAAAAATTAAAATAGCTCCCTACTTTTTAGAAAAAAATAATTTTATGTAAATATAAATATATTAAATTTTGTATAATTCATATCTAATTATAGATAAATATTTTTAGAAAATATAGCTATATTAATTATGTTTATGAAATGTTTATAAATATATATTCATATTTAATAAATGGATAATAAAAATCTTGGGACATTATGAAAAATGCATATCTTTAGTATAATATACATGTATTATAACATATTTTAATATTATGTCCATAAAGGAAGATATATTAATTATTATTTTAATTGTTTCGCATTATAAATTTTATAATTTATAAAAAAATTTAAGATGTAGAAGAGAGATAGAAGAAAATACAAAATTTCAAATATCATAACATTATAAAACATATATATTTATTATTTATAAATAATAAAATAAATTATATAAAAGAACATGCAAATTTTATACATGCGATAAGTGATATATTATTTCTTTTTTATTGTTATTTACATCTATTATTGGCTACATGTTTATCCAAAAATTTCATTATCATGGGTAATTTTAATATTCAATGAAAGTTAATATTGACACTTTAAAGGAAATCCTCAATTTATGATATAATTTATAATATTCTTCGCTTTAATATTTTATATTAATGCATATTTGAAATAATAGTTATATATACCTAGTTATGTCACTGTTTATATTTCAAGTACTAAAATAGTGTCCTTTTTATGATAGAATGGAGAGATATGGAGTTAACAATTTTGAAAATATAAAAATTAACAGAATATATACGATAAATTATTTTCAATTGAAATAATGTTATAAATATTATTATCTCTTTTTTAATGTAAATTATAATATTTATACTTTAATATTAATAATTATTCCTATTTACATCATTCATACAGTCACTTTCATATAATAAATTATATATTAAGATGATTTCCCATTAGAAAATGCAAAATAAATTTATAACATATAATTTGAAAAATATAATACTAATAAATAGATTTTAAATGTGTAAATCGTAATTTAATATATAATAATATTTATCAGTAATATATTTTTTTAAATGGTAAAAAATAATTATAATAAATATTTTCAAGATAGTAATGTATTATATGTGTATAAATTAAAAATAATTTGCTTTATAATGTTTTATTAAAAAATAAAATTTTATGAGCTTTTATTAATGTAATATTAGAAAATCATAATATAACATATAATATTACATATTAGTCTAAGAATTTGCTGTGTATTTGACCATTGTATTTTAATTTAATTTTTTTTTTTAATAAATAAATATCTTTACTTTTTATTATATATTTCTAGTGCCATAATATTTTAACATTAATCTGTATTTAAGTAAATTTCTTATAAATACCAATTTAGGAATATTTACAATTACTGTTATATAGTTCACAATACATCAATAGATAATGTGATGGTATTCTTTTAAATAGAATTATCTTAATAACTGTATTTTTATTTATTTCTTTGTTGTAATGTCTGAAACTACAAATACTTGTTCTCTTGATAAGTTGGCTGAAGAGGTTAATTTAATAGCTACACATAAATTATTGACAATATCATGTTTTTTCTACAAAATAATTTTTTCATTATAATTAAAATGTATTTATTTATGACAAGTGTTTATGCTTTCTTATGTTTTGATATTCTAATTATTTTTAGGATAACGAATTTACGAAGACAGTCTTGTTCAATTTATATAGTAAATTTGGAAATGCATGTATTTACAATAAGGATTCATATGATCACTGTTCTGTGGATAATAAATATGATACCGTGGATTTTCAGGTTAAATTATTTTTTCCACAAGTTTTATCGAATTTAATTAGAATAGGAACTAATCAAAATGCTTATTTTCCTGATATAACATATGAAAAAAGAAAAGTTTGCACTTATTTGAAGCATTGGTTTTACGACCAGATAACATATAAACACTTTAAAGAAGATCAAATTAATAAAATTTTTCAAATATTAGAAGAGGAAAAACAAAAATATGTTAATGCAAATTGCGAATTTAATAAGATGAATTTGGGTGAAATTAAAATAATAAAAACGTTATATGATTATTTTGCATTTTATGAGACGTATTCAGGAAATCACGAAGAAATAAGTGATAAAATATCTAATAGTAAATATTGCAAGAACATCAAACATGCTAATTATTATTATACTCAGTTTGATCGTATTTGTGATCAACCTGGTTCTAAAAGTTATTGTAACGAATATAAAAAATACATTAAGGAATTTATTACTTTTGGTGAAAAATCTTCAATTTCATGTATTGGTGAAGTCAAAGACTTTGAACAGCCTAATCAGGATGATTATGAATTGTTGGAATTTAAACAGCTAATAGGGGGTGATGATCCGTTAGGAAAACCTCAATTTAAAGAAGTTGCTGATGATTCTATGGATAGCCCTGACGCAAAAGGAAATATCATACCAGCCACTGTATCTGTTAGTTCTGTTAGTATATTTTCGATATTATTTCTTTTATATAAAGTTAGTAATATTTTTTTAACAAATATTAATATTGAACTTAGATGATTATATAAAAATACCATACATAGAGAAGCACTACTATAGAATAGTGCTCAATTTAAATGTATATTTTCTTATTCTAATTTCAGTTTACCCCATTTAGGTCCACTTTATATCGACCAATTGAAGTAGTGAAAAATGTTTGGAAAAAAAAAGAAGAAAATGATGAAATAGTTTTGCAAGAAAATGAATATGAACAGTTGAATTCGGACTACACTGGATATAATATTGTATATAATACATTACCGAATCAATAATTTTTATGTACACAATATTATTCATTTTACCATAATATACAGAGATGGATAAATAAATCTAATAGTAATTTACGATAAATGCAAACAAAATCTATATTTTCATGTAATTCATAAATATCGTTAAATTAAAATTTCTGATGTAAAAGTATTCAAATTGAACTTTAAAATACATGTATAATAATATAGGAACATGCTAATATATTAAAATAATAAAAAGTTTAATTCAATTTGATAAAATAAAAAACATAATATATTTATTTACTAACAAAAGAAAAATAATAATAATAATAATATAGTAAAAAGAAGATATATAAATATTTGCAACGTTGTAATATTATGAATTTATTTATGATCCGTTACATAAAATAGTATGTGCATTACTAAAATTCTTTGTAATTAATGCAAGAACAGCATATATTTAAATTATAATAGTGCATAAACGAGATATTAAGGAGTTAATAAATTATAATAAGTGGTGAGTGTTATAAGAAATGTGTCATAAGATTAAATGACGAATAAAAAGTAAATGCTATATATTACAAGAATTAATTTGGGAAGCACATTCATATTATTATCCGTACTATGAAAAATGAATCATAGAAATTATATATTACATAAAAAATAATTAAAATTACTGTAATACCTTAACAAAATATAATAAAAAATAAAATATACATGCAAACATAAAATATATTATAATATAAGATAATAATGTAATCTGACACATGAACAATATGACGTTTCATTTCCATTATAAAAAAATTAAAAATTAGTATGTGTTTAATTATGAAATTTGCCTATAAAAATTAACTTACAGTGTATTAACTGTTATTTACAAATTATTTATTTAATGAAAGATCCACATGACAATCAAAAGCTGATCAACAAACATATATAACGTTTCATGTATTCCCTATATTTCAATTATTTTATGGTTATTTACATATAAATACTCAGCGGTGCATTTAGGATGAAATAAAACATAAAATATATTAAACATTACTTAATGTGTATATATAATATATTTATATATATTTTTCTCATTTATTTTTTTCATTAAACATTTTGTATATTCCATAGAATTATTCTATATTTGATTAAACATAAAAAAATGTTTACAAGATTTTTCTGCAAAAGAAACATGGCATATATTGTAACTTACTGAAAGAAAAAAATGCTATATGTAAAAAAATTCGTTTTTCATATTTCCATGAATTTTCGTAATATAAATATATTTCGGCAACAAACTCTAAATTTTTCTATAAAAAAATTTTTATTTGAAAGAAATTTATAGAGAATATAAAGAAAAAAGTGTTAATAATATACATTATTTTTCTGTACATGGGATACCATAGTAATAATATTCTTAATTAACAAATTTTTATAGATTTAAAAGAAATGTAATATAATTATTTAATTTCATAAATAAATACATAAATAAAAAAGAGAAATATTGCTATAATAATAAAATTTATAAAAAGATAAAAGCCCATTGATATAGTTATTCTTTAATCTAGCAACTAGACAAATTTTATAGTTTATCAGAATATCATAATTTTGTCACAATTATAAATATAAATTAAGTAAACATTAAAAGACATACACTATATGTAAATCATTAATCGTGCATTTAATGTGATAACATTTGCGTAAATTTAATATATTTAATAATGTTTTATCAAATATATACATGATAATTATAATATACAATTTTAGAGAGAAAAATGCAAAAGCAAGTGAATGTACAATTCATATTCAAACGTGTGCTTTGCAAAAACGATCGTAATAATTAAGCAATAAATTTTAGCAATTTTGTTAATAATTATAAATATATTAATTTATTTTTCAAAAAAACATATATTTTTATGAAAATATATTTAATCCACAATAATTACAAATGTATCAATGAAATAAATTGCAATAATTTCTGCTATTATGAAAAATCAAAAAATAATATTACATATAAGAGTAATATGAAACAAATTCATAAGAAAAACAAGAAATATAACATATAAGAGAATGGTATAATCAAAGTTTACAATATTATTTTGTAATAAATGATTTTATAGAAGATATATATATTACTTTTTTAATGTATTTTAGGTATATTCTTTTTTTACACATTACAAAAAAAAATGCAAAAAGACAAATATCTAAACATATGAATATTTATTGTTAACAATAATATATATATATATATATATATATATATATATATATAACTTTAAATGAACTTCCGTTAATTAAATTATATTATATCACATATAAGAGAAATTCATTATTTATGTTCTGCAAATTTTTTTCATTCTTTCTGTTGGTAACGTTTGTTACCATTTATAAGAAAAATGCACATATTTTTTGTAATTATTTAATATTGTTTCGAAAAATTTTGGTATCTAATAGGATAATTAATAAAAAAATATATTTATTGTAATTTCATAAAATATAAAATTATTAGGTATATACAAAATAATTTAGACTATTGGTATAGGATATATGTATAGAATAGAGGGCAAAAAGAAATGTCATATTATAATTATTAAAACAGTTAATACAGATGAAGTCTTGAAATCAACATTTAAATATTACTCTAAGGATAATACATATTTAAACGTTTTTTTAACAATTTTTTTATATTCATAATTTCACATCTATCATTACATATGTGTATATCTATGTGATTGATGTTTTAATATATAATTACCAATTTTATTTTTTGCCAAATATATGTATATAAAAACATAATTTAATGATTATTTACACGACTAACTGTTGAAAATGAATATAATTATTTTAAAAAATTTTCATATGAATACTAGGAATTATTTATTATTCTCATAAAATGAAAAGAATACAAAATTACATAATATTATAATTTATAATTTTTATATATACATACTAGAAGTTTTATTCTGTTCAATAAAAAGGATATGAAAATTTACCTAATGCTTATTTTTATAATATATTTATAGGTCTAATAATAATATAATATATATAACTATTAAATATATATATATATATATTAATTACATACGAAGGAAACAATGCTATTAATATATATAATACCTAAATAATTAGTTTATGTTTTTTATAATGATTTTTTTAATTATATTTTACTATTTTTACATTTAGTACAACATTACTAATATAATAAAATATTTTTTATTTCTTTTATGAAAACACACATAATAACGCACAATTATATTTTATTTAGCAGATATATATTTTATATGAAATAACCTATTAAAGATGTCCGAAGTAATATTTGAATTAATAAAATTTTCTATAACTTATTTACATTATTATTATTTTGTTACACAATAAGATATTCATTTTTTAATATACAAATATGTATACTTATACATTTTTGTTTTTTGTGGTATATATAGGAAATAAGTATAGATAATCTGCCTTCAAAAAAGTATTATAATGAATTGAAAAAGTGCATAGAATACCAGACAATCGATGATATTATTAATAAGGAGAAACCCATATCCACGGCGAGAACTTGGGTATCAAATTTTTATACTTCATCGTTTCAATATTTAAATATTTACCCCAGTGTATCTTCTGATAAAAACTCAAGTAAACGTTGTAGAGATTTTGTTTTTATGTTAAATACAATA
Source organism: Plasmodium ovale wallikeri (assembly GCA_900088485.1). Classification (NCBI taxonomy): domain Eukaryota; phylum Apicomplexa; class Aconoidasida; order Haemosporida; family Plasmodiidae; genus Plasmodium; species Plasmodium ovale. The sequence continues at coordinate 168,212 of FLRD01001147.1, forward strand.
AAAGGAAAAATAAATAAATCCGCATTATTTCAAGGTGATACCTATGTTAATGATAATATTGATAATTTTATGGATCCAACATTAAAATCTTATGGTTACGATAATTGCTCTACAAATTTAAGCACTTATGAGGAAGATACAATTAATAATAGCAAGCGTTTGGATGATTTATGTGAAGATGCCACTTATGTTGAAAGTAAACATAACGATATTAATAGTAGTTCGAATTGTAAAGATATTAAAAATCATTTTATTCAGGAAATCAGTGAACTGAAGGCATATAACCTTGATTTCTTAGAATACTACGATTTTTCTTCTTTTGATGAACTTGAGGGTATAATACAAAAAATCAAATGTAATTCAGATCACGCTGTTGGATCGTCATTAGCACGACAAGGTACCCATGAAACATATCAATTTCCTGTAAAATATATTCCTATTGTTCTTATCATTTCACTTATGGGAATTTTATTTATTCTCTTCTTTTTGTACAAGGTAATATAAAACTAAATAAAAAATAAAATATATAGCTAAAAGTTTCATGATAGCACGTCCCAAAAAATTATAATAATAATAATAGTTTGTTTTAATATATAATATACATCATTTTTTAAATAGAATACACCTGTTGGACCTTGGTTAAAAACTAAAATTAAAAAAAAAATGAAAATTTGGAATATCTTAAGTAATGAAGTAGAGAACGAAATGTTAGAAGAAAACTCAGAATATATACCGACTAAATCACATAACGAGTATAATGTACTATATAATCCTTGACAAAATTCCCAATTCTAATGTAATGCATAATGTCAATTAATTATAATAAGTAATATAATTCAATATTTTCCATCTATATATATATTATACAACCAATATAAACACTAAAGGTACAAATAAAAATGAATTATGTTCGCAAATATGTATAAAAACAAGACATCAAAATGCAAAAATTTTAAATGTTTTCTGTTTTAACATAATTTTTTATGAATTCCCAATTCAGGAAATTATGATTATACAGCTATTATTGTATATTTTCTGAATTAAGTATTAAATATGGCATATGAACTGTAGAAACAGTTTATGACGAAATAGTATATACAGATAAATTATTAATTCAACTATTATTGATGTTCCATATAACAGAATTATCATGTAATCATCCAAAATAAATATATTAAATAATAGAACTTAAACTATATGTATATCTAGATCATAATTTAAAAAATGCAAAGACGTATAATGGAAGATTAAAAATATAAATATTAATATTTACCTATTTTACAATACCTATATTTTGCTTAATAATATATATAAAAAAAAATATACAATATGGATATTTGTTAAAATACAATAATAAACATGTTGTGATAAACGTGGTTATTTTTCTATTAGACCTAAAAAAAGGTTCAGTGTTTAAGAATTAATTATTTTGTTTAGAAATAGTGCATTATAAAATAAAATAAAAAGAAAGAATATCATTTAAAAATATAACGTTTATATAAAATACGAAGTCATAAAATGTTAAAGAAAATTTTACAGTTTTTTTTTAAAGAAAATGATATAGGTATGGCTTTAGTATTCTAACAAAAAAAACTACAAATAATTTGTTTCATTTTTTGATAAAAATAAATGGGCTACAATGAAATCAGTATTACTATTTCATATACTTAATATTTATAATGTTACATAATCTTTTCGATAAAATAATTTAGAAATATGTATTCACAAAAAAAAATAACATAAGAATTATAATGGAAAATAAACGTAAATGGCTTTTTTTAATATGTATTTTTCCTAAATGCTTTTTCATATTTAATAAATATTGTAATATATATTATTCTGAAATATTATAAAATTTTTAGCTAATATTCTTAATTTGCATGATGCATAATATAGAGAAAAATGCATTCTGCGATTTCTAATAATAATATCAATGAAATAATATCTTCTAAAATATTTCATGAATATATGTTAATATGTCGAAGTTATAGTTATTACTACCATAAAAAATTCATATTATCATTATATGGAATATGTGATTTTTTGTAATTAACATATAATATAACATTTCCAAACTATATGTATTACATATATTTCTTCTTTAATTTAATGAGTTATAAAAATATCATATTTATTATTTATTCCGGATAAAAATGTATAAGCTAAATTAACAATAATTAAATACAATAGCAAATAACCATAATAATAACTTGAAGGTTTATTTATCTACAAAAAGAAAAATATCATTAATAAATTTAAGAATTGGAAACATTATATATAGTATATGGTGCATTTTTAATTTATTTTTCTTACTATATTTATATATTATTATATTTAAAGCGACATTCCATTTAAGTTTTTACATTAATTTACAGAAAAAATATTATAAAAATACTCTTTTAAAAATATCTCTATTGCGTATAATTTATTTTATGTATTCTCATTTTTACATAAATTTTTTTGAAAAGATATAATGTGTACATATTAAGAAGTCAATTTCTGCAAAAATAATATAAATCCTTAAATTGTCCATGGAGCAAATGGGGAGAAACCAAGAATGCTTTTTTGTATTTACAAGTACTATAACATTTGTTATATATAATATTTATGTTCACTAAAATATATATCTATTGCAGTAAAAATAATTCTTTTTCAGATTTTTTAATTATATTTTATACATTTTTTTACTTCATTTATAAACATTTATATATTTGTTTTATTTTTTCTATTAATGTTGTTAAATAGCATTTATACTATAATAATTTTTGACGATAAATAAAAAATATATTATAAATTTAATTATTTTGGCTATCAAAAAAAAAAATTCTTCCACTAAAATAAAATTGTGTAACTATTATAATACTTTATAATTATTTCTATAAATGTTACAAAAATATAAATAACTCTTACAAATATATTAGCATATTAGTTGTTAATTATTCTATGGTATTTTAGAACTAATTTTTTTTATTATTTAATATACAAATAAATATATATCTTTTTTATGAAGATGAACACATTAGAAAAAGACGTTTATTACTTTATGATATTATATGTATATAAATATATTATCGTATTTTCAATTTATTCTCTACCGATTTGAAAATATTTAATTTTTATTATAATGCATTGATGATTTACTAAATATATATATGTAATATAAAGATGTATAATTATTTAGAAAATATTATATAAATAGAATGTTATATGTCAATTAATCTTTTTCCCTTTGTTATCATGTGCCAATACTATATAATAGTAAATCTATAATATAAAATTTACCATATTTCACTATATAATGGATGATCTAGAGTATATAGCTGGGGATGATTATGTAATTTTATATTTATTCTTATAATTATTTACTGAAATATATTCAATACTATTTTTTTCTAAAAAGAGAAAAAATATACATTTTTCGAAATATGAAATAATCTATATTTTATTTTTAGTATTCTTCTGTTAACTTATTTCATAAATATAAAGATGAGTTTGATGATGTTAATTCCGGATCTAGGGATACAAATGCATACGGTGTTTCCTGTTCTCATATTAATACAACATATTTTGCTGGCGAGGACTTCGGTGATCGCTGTTATAAGGTTGCAAAGTATTTGGATTTTATAAAGAAGAAAAATATTGAAGACATATATGATCGTTGTAGATATTTGAACTATCTTATAAATTCTAACAATGAGTATAACAATTTTTCTAGTTATAAAATTTCAAAATTATTTGAAGCATATAATTATCTTGCATCTACGTTGACTATATGTAATTCCCATATTGAACACATTAAAAAAGATGATGTATTACAAAGGATAACTAAATTAAATAATCTTTATGAAGCTTTGAACAATATCGAAAAATCACAAACAACTCAGGTGCAAAAGATTTGTACATATACTCAACAATTTGCTACACAATACGAGAATAGTAAAGATTATTGTCGTAGTTCTGGTCACCCTGCTTTTTGTTGAGAGTTAGAAAAAATTGAACAAACATGCTATCATCTTATGAAAAGTATAGACTGCCCAGAAGCGACTAAAATATTAGAATCTCTAGTCCAACCAAGAGGACATGTTACCATTTTAGTTCCATGTATTATATTATTAGCAATTTCATTCTTTTTATATGTTTTGTATAAGGTTAACAATTATTATATTGAAAAATATTCATTTTTACGATCACGATAGGAAATAGTAATAAAAATAAATTACTATTATAAAGGTATTAAAATTATAAGCAATTATTTTTTTTTCTAAATTTTAGTTTACGCCATTTGGATTCTGGGTAAATAGCAGGATACAAAACAAGAAAAAAATATTAATGAATATGTCTGAAGTTTCATCTCAATTACAAAAAACTACACATGAACCTTTCAATATGGAAAAAGGTAAATTTCATATAAAGTATCACACGGATAATAATTCCTAATGCGATTTAAAAACGAATATTGATTAGTTTCAAGCACATACTATAATAAGATTATAAACAAATTAAGTGTGCTATATTTTCATTAAGGATAAAAATATATAATGGTTTATTAAAACTATAATTTACTCACAACGAAAACATAAAATTAATGAGTAAAAAACAATTATATGCAACAGTAAGATAAAACAAGATATCATTTTATTGGAATTTGAACTAGGTGAATTAGTAAAGATGGTAAAATAATATGTGTATTTAAGGAATAAATTGTGCACGGATAACTTCAAATTTTTAATCATTCTAATAAAAAATTGCATTTGTTTCCTACAATTACAAGATGGATATTGATATTTCGGGGAATATGTTCTGTTTACATACTACATATATAAAAATATAAACAATTGTATAATAAATATACAGAACTATTATACATAAAGAATCCCCAATAAATATTCACACATTTCATTAACAAAAAAAATTAGAAAAATGTATATCATGCATCCATCCAAGAAATTACAGTTAAAAATGCAAGTTTATACAGAAATGTTTCTATTATAAGGTGGGTAACATATTGTATTATAAATATTTTGAATAATAACAAATAACAATTTCATATATATTAATTTAAATTATTCAAATAGACAGAAAAAAATTACTGAACTGAACAAATACGAGTATTAATAAATGAAATATATGTATTTAATAAGTTAAATGCTATTAGAAATTATGTTACATTGTATCAAAATATATATGTTTTTATATAATATTTCATTGTTTTTAAAGGTAAAGCTTATACATTTAATTTTTATAATTATCATATATTAATATTTCATTCCACAAACAGAGAACTATATATATGAAAACAAAATGTATAAAATTATATCACTTATTAATCATTTGTCATGCCATTTTACCCTTTTTAGTTAATATGAACATGAAAAAAAATATTATGGTATAATATGAATTTTTCTTTGTATTTTCGCTAATTTATAGAATATGCATGTTGTTGGAAAAATAATACTGAACAATATGTATTTATAATTTGAATGAACTGTCAATAAATTTGTTATGTCAATTATTTGAATTTTTATCCCAATGTATAAAAAATGCTCTACATTCATTTTATTAACTATTAGTTAATTTAATAAAAAATGTATAAATTAATTTATACTTGTTTACTTTTATTCACATAAGTAACTTTAAAATATTTACAAACATATTTTTTTGTTAATGGATAATAGGAAGAAGGCATAAGTTATAATTTAAATATAAAGTATATTACATTATTACATATTTAAATATAATAAATATATTTATTATGAAAATATTTTTTTAGAAGTTTAAGCCTTTTCTATAAAATAGATCTGCATAGCATTTAATTTCATTAGTAAATATTAGTTCTTTTTGTTATATCAACATGGTGCTGTATTCGTTCTGCATATTTTTATTTTTTTTAACATTTTAAATATTAAATCAATTATTTACCCATCTACAGTCTCCACAATAATATTGTTTATTATCTATATATACATTACACTTAGTAAATGTAGATAATAACTATAAATTATATTAATACAAAATAATTGAGAGTAATGTGCAACCTGAATATTTTTATTATAATGATGAAATTTGTGGTTGTACTAGAAAAAATATTTGCCGATGATAAAGTGTATGCGATGAATACTTATAATAAAGTAATCTAAAATAAATAAAGGAAATAATAACAAGAAATAATAAAAGTTTCATCCATACACTATTTTTTTGATAATAGTTTCCTAGTATAATTTTTGATATACATTCTAATTAATAATTCAGATTGTGTATACGAACTATATAAGTATATAATAAAAAATTAAATTATCTTTTGATAATTTGTATTTCGCAATGAACAGAATTTTTTTATATAGTAAATATAATATAATAATAAATTTATGTGTTGCCATTTCAAATATATTTATTAAAGAATATTCCAATAACATTTATATGTGACACTATGAATAGTGTAGTTTAATATGTATCCACAATTTTGTTTAGGTGATATCATATATATATAAATCGTTAAATATGTTTTATTTATATGAACATAACTTGAAAATATTTGTTAGAATTTTTTCATTGTGATTTTATTTTAACATTTGTTTAAATTATTATTAATGTTAATTATTGGAGAAATGTACAAAAATAAATCATCTATAAGATGATTAATTGAGATTCATAATAAGAAGATATGCTAAACTAATTATAATTAATATTAATAAAAAATATAATAAATAATCAAATTTTTTTTTCAAAATTTTATTTTCTATTAGTATATTTTGTTAGAAAATATTCTAATTAATATATTATATATGTTATTACTGTTTCATATCCTGAAAAAAATAATTCAATTTTTCTGTAAACCATTTATTCCATTTATATTTAACTATCTCAATTAATTTTTAGTGTGTATTCTTTTTTATTATCTATATAAGGTTATTAATATTATATATTTTATTTATTTATTCTATTTAATTTATCAGAAGCTTTACAGTGTAATAATTCTTGTAATCTTAATCGTTAATTAATATTTTTACCACTTATCATTTTAGTGGTAAAGAAACAAAATTGCAACAGTTTAATATAATTTCACAATATATATATTATAAGTATTATTATATTTAATCCAATGTCTAAACCATAAAAATTATAATAAAAATACCTATTCATTGTGATAATATTAACATTCTTATATTTTTACGTATATTTAGAAATTTATAACAGTGTATAGTTATATGTAAAAGATTATGTATACCTATTTATTTTTAAAACAATAAATTGAATACAGAAATGTATATTAGTTTATATATAGAACAAATGAATAAAGGACGCAAGAAGTTGATAAAATAGAGAAAACAAATGAATATTTTATTAATATGCAGATAATATACTTTAACATGTACTCAAAAGAAAAATGGATATGTACTAATTCTGATATTTATTCAATTAATAGAAATTTAATCCGTATAATAAATAAATATTTCTCATGAATGTATTACATTATCCGATGTCATAATCCAACATGTTTAATATAGAACACACTAATATATATTTTTGAAAGTTGAAAAAAGAAAAATTTTAAACTAAATATATACTTTTTTCATTAATTTCTACATATGTACATACACAAACGTTAATATTAATAAATACTAATAATTTACACAGAAAATAAATTTTACTCTCAACAAAAGATTCAGTATATGTAATGCATAAATTAGGAAAATAATTTTATAAGCATGCAAAAGATATTATAAATTTATATGTGACTTTTATACAAAAAAATTAATTAAAAAGTTTTCTTATTACTTGCATGAACAATATATATAATAAAAAATTATTAGACATATTTTAAGATTTCTCTGATTATATATAATGAGAAACGTATATTATTTTATGTTACATAAATAACTTTTTTAATTAAATTCATCAAAGAATAGAGTTAATGTTTAAAAAAAATTTATAAATTTAATTTATTTAAAAAAATATTATATATAAATTATTTTCAATTTTTTTCTATATATATTTTTTTTAATTTACAATTAGTAACTAATATAGTGAATATTATATCTTCTAGAAATTAAAGCAGTGAAGAAATATATATAACCTACATAATTGAAAATTATGTAGATTAAAGAAAAAGAAAAATTATTACGTAAAAAAAATGCAGTATAAATTAAGGCATGAATATTTATATGAAAAATATTTGAAATAATTTTTTCTTCCACTATAATTTCCCTAACATATTTCATATTTGGTCTCTTCAGTTTTATTCACCTTTTTATAGTAATCAATCTTATGTACTAATATAATTATATATTATAACACATTTCTGATTGAAAATTTAGTAATATTAAAATTTAATGTATATTTATTTTTATTTAAAAATTTATATATAAATGTAATAATAATATCTATCCTTCTGTCACTATTTTATAGGCACATTAACTTATTCTCAGGAATTATTATATAATCCAGTAAAGGTATCCCAGCACTTAAAGGAACTCGTAAAATGGATTATACAATACATAACCTTTTATCATAATGTTTATTATGTATATATATTATTTTAATATTAAAATTTTGATATAGAGGTATTACACATTTATGAAGAAAACATTTATATATTAATATTTTTTCATTTTCACTTTCTTTTTTTAGGTTAATATGCATCCTTCAACTTCAGTACGATATTAATCACAACTGAATAATGATTACATAAAAGATGGTAATATAACAAAATGTAATAAACTAGATAACTATTTGTCAAAAGCATTTGAAAAGGAAAATACTGTTTTTGGATTTTGTTATAAACATACAATATATTTAAAAAATTATGGAAAACTGCCATCATTGGATTTGTTAAATAAGCATCAATGTAAATATTTTAATATATAGATACATGATAACCTATTAAAACAATTGGTTAACTTGAACAGTTCTAAATCGACATATGTTCAGAGAAAAATTGTGGAATTTTGGAAACTTTACAAGGTAACGAATGAATGTAAATGGCAATTTCCCTACTTACAATAATACCAAAGTTTACGATAAGATGAAAGACCTATATGATTATGCATTGAATTATAAAATACTTGATTACTATTTAAATTCACAAAAAGATCCTTGTATTCAGAAGAATCAAGTATACCTTCAGAAAAGTATTTAATATGTATAATTAAGTCAAAAGAGAATATGAATCTAACAAAATAAAACTTAAGTGTAAAGAAAATTACGATATTCGAGAAATTTATGGAAACGAAAAATTAGCACAATTCAATGTAATAATGTTATATCGGATAATGAAGCTTATTCTGTGATAATAGTAGAATTGCAAAAAAAAAAAGAAGGTGCAGATTAAAATGAAATTATTACACAATAAATTGCTATGGAAGATACTCATTGCCATAGATCTGGTTCCGATTTAGGCGATAAGAAAGATGTATCTTCTCATACAATTTCATATAGTTCCATAGCAATTACTTTACACATTATTGGGATCTTTATTTATATTTTTCTATTTGCATAGAATACGTTTTCCATAATATATAATTATGGAAACGATCAGCATTCCACTTATTCGTTTATTTCTAATATATAGTATTATTCATTAAAATAATAATGTAATATATTACATATTCTATTTTTGGTCATTCGTTTACTCTATTTGGCTTCTGGTTATTTACTGTACTACTAAAGAAAATCAGGTCATTTGATGTAAATGAAGAAAATATAAATCAATCATTTGAAAATATAATTGATTCTATCAATATGAACGCTCAAGGAAATCTTCATAGCATAGGATACCAGGCTGCATCAAACTTTCAATGTCAAAATGACAAAATAGATATTTAATTTCTTCTGTTAATTTACAAAAATATATAAAAATTTTAATCAGAATAAAAAAAATTAAAAAAAAATAAATAAATAATATGTACCCAATGTGACAATAGAAACTAATTAAATGAAAGGTATTGAAACCATTGCCTAAAGCAAACGTTACATTTTTTGAAGAATTTATGAAAAATAATCGAATTAAACATAACAATCTCTGAAGAAAATTAAAAACAAAATTAAAAGGATAAATGTAGAAACAGCATAATCTAATTATCAATTTATTATTTACCATAAAATTATAAATATTGAATATGTGAAAAACAGTTAGAAAAAAGAAAAGTGAATGTAATGACAATTAAAATGATATAATAGTATTTTACAAAAAATTTAAAGCATATAGAATTTTTATAATGATATAGCGAATTATTGCAGTAGACATAATTATTTGAAAAAAAATAATAATATAATGTTAAGATAAAGTTAAGCAAATATATAATATACGCATGTTGTAAAAAATTACTGAAGAGAATTAAAGGTACAAATAAATCATCAATAATAAGCATAAATAGGATGTCTTTTTTACAAGTCACCCTGTATGAGAATGACTAAATGCTTATTTAATTATATAATAGTGATACACTGAAATAAATATAAGAGAATTATATATACAAACTGATAAGACAGAAGCATAATAGAAACATAACAAAACTTAAGCAATATAATAAATTTTAGTATGCATGTACCTAATAGTTTAGTATTATATTTAAAGCGTTTCCGTGTAAATGCACATGCATAAAATATAAATTGTTTAAAAGTAAAGAATTTTAATATGAAAATCCTTAAGATATAACATTTATAAACTACACTAGATAACTTCATAGAACCCCATACAGTATCAATAATATAACAATAATACATATATTATTATATTTTAAAATAATCTTGTCCACAAACTAATATGAATAAAAATTTTACGCACATTATAAACGTTTATAATAAAACTTAAAATAACATAGAAAAATCAATCCAAAATGCATGAGCATACAGGGATTTTCCCAAATATATATAAAACATAACTAAAATATACAACAAAAGATAATTTAGTTTTTTAATAAAAAAGTGTTAATTGTTATGAAAAAAAATATAAATGATTATATTTTTTAAGCCTATAATAACAATTAGAATATTTATAATACGGAAATAAAGAGCAAATATTATTATAAAATCTTATGACAGTTCTATAAATATGGGGGATAATTTAAACAGCAAAAAATAAAGTGTGATATATAAATATTTTTTTAGATCGTGGCATGTATAAAAGAGTGCCTTGGATATATAAGGAATATTATGTATAGATTCATATATATATGTGCTTAAATGCAAAATTAAATCGTATATTTAATAATAAATAAAAAACATTTCTTGCATGAAAAACACACTGGTATTAAAATAATGCTATATATATATGAGAGTTGGTATTATTATTTTAAGGAAATATTTAAGTACTTAATTTCTTGTAATAATTTTATGTAAATTAATATTTTACAAAAATATTCCTATTATATTTGGTATTTTAGTTATTATATATTATAGCATATACTTTTCCATTTATTGTTCTAAATGTAAATTTAATTATATATTAATATAAGAGTTACTAGGTAGAGAAAATAAGAATAATAATTATTACCTTATTCTTAATTTTTTTCACAATTATAATAAATGATTTAAAATTTCCTTTCTTCTTTTTTACATATATAATAACGTTAATTTATTCTCAATAAGGAGAATACATTCGATAAGATCCTTTTTTTTTTTTTTTGGCTATGTAATTTATATTTATGCTTAAATTTTATATATATTTCCTAGAGTGCACATAGGTTTAATTCGTATAATTATATTTATTTATATTATTTATTGAAATTAAGTGTGAATTATAAAATGATATATATAGTGTTAAAATAATATTCAAAGTATATTCTTAAAATAATTTTTATTTATGTCATCATAAATAGAGAGACTTAGAAATTCTGTGTAAATTATATCAAAGATATTTTTTCAAATGTTATGTAATAATGGAATAATTATTTTAAAATATATTTTATTTATTATTTAACAGCATTGCTTTTTTATTGTACCTGCTGCTTAATAAGAAAAAAGGGATTGTCATGAATTTTCCAAGTTCTTTTACATGCTTAACGTATGAATATTAATGATATTTTATTCCACTAAATACACGGCTAAAATATGTGCTATTATAAAAAATTAAAATTCTTGAAGCATTATCAATGTTTTCTTTTATTTTTATTGTTTTTCTTGTAATTATAAAAAAAAAAGTTTAAAAATCTTTAAAATGCAAATACAATGATTTTCAAATGCAACTGTAAATAATAAATTAATCCCAAAACCAAAGTAATACAAGATATAGTTAAACATAATAATTGATTAATAATAATTTAGCATTCATTCATTTGTAATTATTTTTATTAATATTAATAAAATTTTATTAATATTATTATTCTCATTACTAGATTTTAAGCTTATTATATAGAGCAAAACATTCTCTTATCCTTTTTATAATGGAATGTGTTTTTTTAAAAACGAATAAGGGTGTTGTATATAAATATGTTTGTATATAAATTTATATAGTTTTGTGTATTATACATATTTATATTTTAGTAGATTCCTGTTAACATGGAAACAGTACCACCTTAAATTTTTTAAGCGATTAATTATATTACATTACATAAAAATCACGTTTTTCTGACTAAGCTTAATTTAGGAAAAAACATTTATTCTTTTTATATTTTTGTTTTCGCTCCTGTGAGATAATTACTGGAACGGGATTAACTTGATAGGATTTTTCAAATTTTGTAATGAATATGCAAAGGCAATAATGCCAAATTGACGAGTTTACTTGCCTCTAAGGATCCAATATTAATACATATTGCTCTGCATTATGCATCAAACTTCAGAAATGCAAAAGTATCAGTAATTTTCTTCTAAATGGGACAAAAAATATTATTCTAATTATTAAAATAAGTGGATATTTTATATGAAATTTTTACACGCATATGTATAACTATGCAAAACAAATATGAAACTATTGGAGAATTGTATGGAACGTTATGGAAAAAATATAAAAAAAAAATTCCCCAATGATAATACATGCTTAAATAAAAGTAATGTTAATTTCAGCGGTAAATCCTGAGTACATTTTTTGTATGTCATATAGTTGCAATAATCCAAATCATTTGCTACTTCTTATTGATGTCTCCTTAGATTTTGCACTTTTTGGAGATGTTCTCATTTGTATGACTTTATATAAGGTAGATCGAATAAATATCACTTGAAAACAGAAAAATTTTATAATTAAAATACTTACATTTGTCATAGAAAAAGCAAATACACAATGTTTACTTGTTAAAAAAACAATTAAATGTTTAAGAATATAGCAGTATGCTCCATATAGCTGTGGATAAATAATAACAAAATACAGAACATTGCATAATGGGATGGAATTCATAATGAGGAAAAACAAGAATTATTAAAGAATTTTTCAAAAAAACTTTTTGAGAATACTAAACTAAAAATGAATAACACGTCTTACCATTCCTCAAAAGTTCAATATTTTATCTTAAATATCAAATATTTTTAATAAACAAGTGAACATTTTTAAATAAAACATATTTCAAAATAACGTGTAAAATATAAGCATATTATTTTATTTGTTTTATATTTAGAATTTATATGTATACGTTAATTTATACGAATAATGGACACATCTAATTTCACTTACATCATATTAATAATTAACTTAGGTTAATACTGCACGATATTAAAATAGATTTATTCATAAATATATCATTGTATTATTCAAATATATATATAATTTATCAATAAATGTAATGAATTACATGTTACCATAAAATTCTACTTTATTGTATATATGGTTCAATGTATATATGTACTTATAGTTTGAATATGAATTAATAATTTTTTTAAATAAGTTCACTTACATATTTAAAGAGGTAACAATGTATTTAGAACAAAGCCGTCTTTCATAAATTATATTATTATCAGAAAGTAATTATTACTACTCTTTTTATTATATAAAATATAATCATATAATATAACAAACACAGATATATTTGACATACGCTACATTATGATTTATGATATATAATATTAACAATTTTAATGTAAAAATATCTTGTGCAAATTGTATCTTGGATCTACATATGTAATAAGTCTTTCTGGGAAAAAAATAATATGACATGAAAAATATATATACTGAATATATGACATATGCGATCAAAATGCATATGTTTCTATACTTTTTCCTTATTTAGAAATAAAAATAAATATTTTATGTTGTATATAAATTAAAAATAATATATTTTATTTTCAATTATATACCACATCTCATATATGAGAGAAATTATATTTTATTGTGCTAATATTTAAAGTAATTCAATGTACTATGTTTTGAAATAAAAATTGAATTTCATACATTTTTTAATATATTTTTAGTTACATTATAGTAAATTATTTACATTACAAAATAAACTCAAACATATTTAAATTGAAATAATAATTTAATGTATGTTACATTATTAAGGTTCTAAAAAGTTGTATTCTTTTTTTTTTTTTGATTATTTCTTAGTGATATAATTTAACATACAATCAAAAAAATATTAAATGAATATATATATATAATTGTATTTAATAAAAATGGAACAATTATATTCCTGTTTTAGTTATACTTGTTTTTCCAGAAAAAACTTTATATATTTTAGTAAATATATTTTAACCAACAATATTGCTTTATATTTTTAATAAGAGTAAACAAAAGGGGAATGTATATAAAATGAAAACAAATTTCGCATTTATTTTACGTAATATTATTTTTATCACTTATCATAATATTTTTAAAAAAAATATTAAGTTGTTTGTGATTTTTTACTAATTTTATTTTTATAATCATCTCAACTATAATAATTTCGGTTTTTCTTCCCTTTTAATGAGTTCGTTACATTCACATAATAAACATATTATTAAATATCAATATATATATATATAAGTGCTTTATGTGTTCTATTATTTCTATTATGTAGTAATTTTTATAAATTTAAGCATAACATGAATAATTTAATGTTAAAAAAATTATTGTAATGTGTAAATTATGTATTATAATAAGTTATTATAACTATATGTATTCTTCTTTTTAAAAAGGTATTTTCAGTATTTTTACTAAAATATTTTTAATTAAAAACGTGTATGAGAAATAATACGTTTAAAATAATGTACAACTAGTAGTAATATTATACTAAATGAAACAATAGTACAATTTTTAAAGGAAGAATGAAATGAAACCCTAAAAAAATTACATATTATATTAAGTAATATAAAAGAATATGATAAATTTTTATTTTATGTTAATATCATGTAATAATTTATTATGTAAATATTAAATAAAATACTTTTTTAACCTAATATATGGTTTGTACATTATTATAAATATTATAATGTATTCCAAGAGACAAATTATTTAATGAACTTTCTTATATTTTGAAAATTATGCATTTTTTAGTATAATTATTTTTTATTAAAAAAAATTATATTATTATATATTTTGGAAACATATAAGAGATTATACGATATATATTTTATTTTATTTTATTTTAATTCGGTCAAAATTTTTTATTAATATATAATTATCATATATATTATATTTTTTTTAGTTATTTGCCAAAAAATTCATGTAAAATTATATAAATGATTAATAAATAAAATTATTACATTCATATATCTAAATTGTACAAACGTGCAAACGAATTATTTTACACTATATAAATAGTCTTATATAGGGAGAAATACAGGTAACATATATGGCATATACTATATCTTTAAATAAAGAATACGTAACAATAATTGATGTAATTATTTCATATATAACATATTTACAATATGTATAGTAAAAATGATTATAACTAATTATTTCAAATTATTTTATTCATTATAACTTTTAAATATTTTTTTCTGTCTGCGTATTACATAATTTTTATTATAATATATGTTTACCAAAAAAAATTACAACAATATAACCACTTTAAGAATATATATCTTAACAATTATATATGAAATTAATTTTAAAATAAGTATATGAATTCCTCTACTATTTATTACAAGTACTATAGATAATTTATTATATATATAAAAAGATATATCAAAGGTATGCCATAAATTAAATCATAATTTGTATATATGCCTACTATTAATATATTTTCATACTATATAAATGATAGCAACACTTTTAAAGTCTAGAATATTATTATTTATTTATAATGCATTCTTATTAATAATATTTATTTTTACGTATATCTAAATTACATTAATTATATCTTTAATGTATAATACTATTTAAATGAATGTAGAAAAATAAAAAATTCTTTTATATTACTATATAAATTAACATTTCTCCTCACAAAATAATTAAAGCGTATTATTAGTAATAGTAATATGGCATGATATTTTTGTATTTGTATTTACATAAAAAATATAATTGTTTTTTTTTATATATTGTTTGTATTTTTAAAACTAATATAAACTCTTAAACATGGAAAGTGTACGTTTTCACCTAAATATAATTCCCGACTACTTTTGTATTATAATATTCTTATATTTTATATTCATAATAAGAATAATTCCTTGATAATATATACAAATTACATATTTTTATATTCTTAATAATTAGGTTATAACGTTAAACGATCTCCCTTCAAAAAAATACTATGATGAATTAAAAGGCCTTTTAAGTTATGATAAAATAGTTTCTAGTGTTTATAGTGAAAGTAATGCATCATATGTTTATACATGGGGATTAGATTTGGATAAAAATCTACGTGGCTACTTAGATAAATATGAAAGTGATACTTCCATTACAAATGGCACTAAACGTTGCAGAGATTTGATTTACATTCTAGATAATATAATAAAACAAATTAAGAATTCTACTAACTATGCATCTTACGATATTACTAAACAAACTATTGAAACTTTTATTAATTCAGTTGTACGAACTTATGGTTGTGATACAACTTCAAGGAATGCAATCGAAGATGATATAAAAGAAGATATGAAAACAATTGATGATTTCATGGAAGATGTTAAATATATTAAGGATAAGAATTTGCAAATTAATAGTAGTCCTAAGTGTCCTGAAATTTCGTCAGATATGAACGCCCAACAGACTATAGTAAAAGAATTACTAAATGAGGGGGAACCAAAATATAGTGCAGTTTTGAAATTGCATGATGATTCTATAACTAAAAATTATGAAGACATAGTAAAAAATATCATTTGTACTTCCTCTGAAAGTGCAGCTTATTTAGGAGGAGAAAGATCAGTTCAATATCAACATTCTGGTGGAAATGCACCTACGATAGATGCAATTTCACTCCCTGGGATTCCACTTATTTTTTTTTTTCTGTATAAGGTTCAAAAAGCTTTTAATTCAAATATACATATATATGTATATAAGCATAAAATATTCCGCTAATATTCTTAAAAAAATATTTTTATAGTATTAATATAATTTTATAATGTATTTTTTTTATAAACATAGTATACTCATTTAGGAACATTGTTTAATAATCGAATAGGAAATAAGATAAAATTCTGGAATAATACTTATGAAGAACCTAACGAAATATTAGATATTAATACCGAATATATACATACAAATACAAATAATGAAGAATATAATATATTATACGATTCAACAAGTATATCCTAATAAAAATAAAATACAAAATATTATAAAATCATAATGATAAATAAAAAAGAATATGTGTATACTTTATTGTAAACTAATTAAAAAATAATATCGATGTAATACAGATTAATTAATTCTATTAATAGATATATATTACTAGTAATTCATGACTCGTGAAAATACTTTTTCTAATTACTGCGATTATATAACAAAGATTAAATTTTATTATTCTTTTCGTTGTAAAGATATAAGTTTCTTAAGTAAAATATGTGCAAATACATAGAACAATTATATTTACAAGAAACAAATTATTATATTTTTTTATGTTTTATCCTGTGTTTTTGTAATGTAAATAGAGTTTGACAACTCTAAAGTGCTTATTTTTCTACATTTTATTCTGAACGTTATAAATTGCATTTTATTCATGGAAAATGATTATTTATAATTAATAAAACTTCAAGACAATTGTTTATCATTTATTACATGATATATACCCTAATTATATATTTGCCTAATACACATTAATATGGTATTAGTTATTAACAATTTATACATTATAGCATAAATTGGAAAAAAAAATATGACTTTTTTAGCAAATTAATAACGTATTAAAAATATTTTAGTGTAATCAAAAAATTATTTTAAAGGAGAAAAGTGAAAATAGTTATAATACATATAAAAATAAATACAGATATTTATTTATATAAAATTTGTAAAGGAATTATATATAATTTAGAAATATATATAATATTTATAAGCATTATTTATGAAAATAAATCGAATGCATTATAAAAATAAAATGTAAAAATTAGTATCTATAGAAAGAGATAATAGGAAATTTTATATACATTAACAATAAAGAAAGCATAATTCATCATTTTTGTTCTAAAAAGGCACATAATTACTAAAGTTTCTCAAAATTTAAGATATAAATCCCAGAATTTCCACATTGAATTATGTATATGATAAATAATAAAAATAATTACACAACAAATAAAAAACGCATATTGAAAAATATATTTAATTGACACAAATAATTTATTATTCTTAAATTTATGCCACATATATATTATCTATCATATTTTATTTTATGTCCATATTTATAATACTTTAAAATAATTATAACAGTAAAATAATGTATTTTGAGACTATATAAATAATCACGAATTCATTCTCTCATAAATATATCGCATACAATAGTTTCAGATATTCCCTGTAATTATTATTCTCTCCAAAGTTAGAATTATTAAATTGGAATATTATTGACATTCATTATTATATTATATTCAAAAATAATAATAGAGAATGGAGATGTATGAAAAAATATGTAAACACATAAAAATGATAGCTCTATCACAATTAATTTTTAAAACTATTATTTTACGCACTAAAAAAAAAATAAACTTTGTAAAAACATTTTAATAGTTTAATTTATACAATAATAATATATTAATTTAATAATTATGTAACAAAATATGTGCTTGAAATCTGTTAATTTTAGAAAATATATCTTTTAAATAATAAAAAATATATATTTAAATAGTAATATTATAACAGAAACAATTATATATATATATATATATATATATATATTATCAATACGGGAAATTTATTTAATAAAATTTTTGAATATGTTCATATATATTAAATAGAATTTTTTTTAATATTTCCTACAGGTTCGTATGTAGAGAAAGGAAAAGCACGTATTATTAGTTCAAAAAAAAATATAATAAACGATAAAACTATGTTATAATTAAAAAAATTCTTTAACATAAATATATTCTCATATAATTTAAATAAATTTTTATTTCAACAGCATTTATTTATTATATGTTTAAATTTTAATGTTTGTAATATGTAAATGCTTAATAGTGACAAAATTTATATATAATATATCTCATAAGAAAATCGCATAAAAATATCTTATATTCATTTTAATTTAAGAAATATGCGATAAATAAATATCAATAAAATACGTACACATTAATTTAATAATGAATACGTTACATATATAAAAATATATTATAATGTATTTTTTTTGCAAATTATAAATTTATATTTTCATAATACATTAATATTTTATGTATTAATATTAATGATATCTCTTTTTATTACCATTCATTAATGAATATTATACTATTTTATGTAAATAAAAATTGTGAAGTATACTAATGTAAGTTTTTATTTATATCATAGTATTACATTACAGCATTTATTTTTATTATTTATAATTTTGATTTTTTTTTTATGTTAAAAATTTTCATTATTTTGTAAATGTATCACTATAATTACATGATAATTAACTGCTTTAAAATGAATATTATTACAAATTATCATTTATCTGTTTCCTAATTTTAATATGTCTATATATCATTTGTTATTATTATTCGCCTATAAATATTTGTTAAGTCAATTAGAATATATAATTCAATTGAGATGTCAGGAATTATAAAAAAATACACTTTTGATATGTTTGTGGAAGATGTATTTTATCATTTTTTACAAAAATTGTTATTCTGATACATAAGAATATGAATATATTATATTTCTTAGATATAAAATAAAATTCTATCTTTCTTGTGTAAAGACACATATTTTTCCTTTTTTTTTCACTGTTAGAATGAATCATTTAAAGAAACACCATTATTTAATTTTTATAAGGAACTTGATGCTGTTGACCCTTGCGAAGGAGACTCCATTACTTATTGTATTTCAGGTGAGGAGTTTAATACTGAAAATAAAGTAATTAGAGATCTCTATAATAAACTTGTTACGAATTTAAAGAATATATCAAATCGTGATAGAAACCTATTCGGAGATATATATTATGACGAAATTCACAAGTGTACGTATTTAAAATACTGGCTCTTAGATAGAATATTAAGAGACAATATGAATGGTTCTCAAGTTATTCAATTTTTTAAGATATTAGAACAAAAGAAAAGAGAAAATAATTTTCCAAATTCAGGTTGCGAATTTTTCAGCATGAAAATGAATGAAATTAGAGATATAAAGTTATTATATGATTATTATATATTTTATGATAAATGTGAAGGAGAGGAAAGTGATATAATCAATGAAATATACAAAAGTAAATACTGCAAATACATTAGGAATGCCTATTTTGTATATGATCAGAAAAAATTATTCTGTGCAGATGACACTCTCAATGGTCATTGTAGAGAATTTAATAAATATATTGAGAATTTCATAGATGTATTTGAATATTCATCATTTTCATGTAAGGATGAAATAAAAATAGAAGAATCTGGTTATCATCCTGACGCCAAGACATACCAACGACCAGAGACACAATGGTTCGATGATCTTCAACATGATTCTCAATCTGAACACTCTTATAATGCTCTATCTGATAATTCTAGTACCAGTGGAAGTACCATTTCAACTGTGCTTTCTTTTTCATTTGTTGGCATTATTTGCACTTTGTTTCTTTTATACAAGGTTAAAAAAAAAATATCGCTAAAAAATATGAATAACTTACACAATAATTGAAGTTCGCTATAATAAATAATTGTCATTATAAAACTATTATATTACTTAATTCATTTCTTTTTTTTTACAAATATTAGTTTACTCCATTTAGATACCTTTTGAATACGCGATTAGGAATAATAAAAAATATGTTGAAAATGAAGAATGAAAAAAATATTCAGTTACATTCAAGTGAATACGAACATGACTTCACAAATGTAAATAATAGGAATTACGGTATAACATATCATTCTATGTAAGCTGTATAAACTTATAAACAAAGGAAAAAAAAATTTCGTGCTAGAAATGTAATATGACGAATAAATAAAATAAATTATAATTGCGGAAATGTCTGCATACCAAATTTCTAGTTCTTATGTAGTATATAAATATATAAAATTTTCTAATATTACTGAACCGGGACATATTATAAAATATATATATTATATAATATAAAAGTGTTAATTCAATTGAATATAGGAAAAAGAATAGTTTATTAAAATAGCGACTTCACAGTATACAAACATTTATCAGTTACAAAAAGATAATATATAAAAATTTATGTTTCTTTCGTACTTCAAGTATAAACATTGTGCTTTATTTTCATGTAATATATACAGTTATTTCTATTAAGAGAATTCAAAGAATGTTCTATATATTCATAGGAATGTAAAATAAATGCAACTTCAGTACATGAATATGAATATAACTAAAGAAGAATGATGGTAATAAATATAAATTTCATTAGCTTCGTTGTGTAACAAAAAATGAGAATTATTAGAATATAATATAGAAAATATATGTGATGCTGCTAACTTTATTATATGTAAATTATAAAAATATTAATTAGTATGCAGAATGGAAATATAATTGCACTTAGAGCAAAAAAAAAAATTACACATAAAATGTACAGTTGTAAAGTAATTTATATATAATATGAATGTAATGTGTGTACTACCATATAAAAGTTATATTACATGAAATTAATATTAAGTTAAATACTATAATTCATTATACGAATAATAATTTTGAGATATGTAAGTAATATTTTTGTACAATACAGATTATTATAATCCCTTAAAAGTAAAACCTTATCAAAAATAAAATAAATAATTATCTTGAAAATATTTTTCAAAAATTTTTTTGAATTAAACTTATTTTCTAATAAATATGAATAGTCATATATTTTGTATAATTATATATTGATTAGATATACGAAATAAAATTTTGCAAAGGTTTAAAAAATATGCATACATTATAAATTTGTATGTAATATTAGAAATATAATAAGAATATTACATTATATAATATATACTCACTATATATATTAATTTAAATTTACATGAACGAAGGATATTTCTAATTCTGATTTTTTCTTACATTCAATTAATGTGAATTGGTATAAAAAAATTAATTCTTAATTTATTATTAAATATATCTTTAATGTATTCAGATATATATGTCGTACAACTGAAATTTATTATATTACTATATTTCTGCATATGCTTGTAACGTAAAATAAACATATAATTACTTTAAATATGTAAATGAATAGTGTTTTATTATGGAAATTGTCATTGCGTTCTAGGGGATATAATATATAACATATTATTTTGTTAAAAGAGATAAAATATAACTTTTATTGTTGTGAAATATACCTATATTTTATTTAGAAATATGTAATAATTATGTGCAAAAAAAAAAAAAAAATCATGTTTTATTCACTATAATTAAAAATATTTATAAATAAATATATATGAATCAGTGTTGAACATATATTTTAATGTACCAATATATTTCATGTAACAATTACAAAAGTTCACAAGTTTTTCTATTTTACTATATACATTACACTACAATAATGAGAACGTTTATTTATAATTGTTTTCCATTGAAAATAAAACATTCCATTTGTTTTTTCACTCTTATATTTGCTCAATAATTTCAATCTTTAATATATATATCAATTTTCTTTTTACAGATTTATCTTTTTAATATATCAATATTTTTATCTATCTTAATAAAGCATAATGATTAATAAAAAAGTTGTATTATACGTTATATATTTTTTTTTCCTTCAATTGTGACATATTAATTTATTTATTTTTCAATTTATTTAAAAGAAAATAATAATTTAGTACATAAAATATGACAGTAAAAAATTATTATACATAATTGATTCTTACATTTTTTATTGAGTAGAATGTATATATAAAAATCGTACATATTTTAGAAAATTAAAACATTAAGAAAATTTTAATGTAAAGTAAAAATGTAATAATTTTTTTGTTATTTTAAATATAGTTCATTTATAAATATAAACGTTTAATTCAACTATCAAATATATTTAAAGAAACACAAACTATATATGGTATAGTATAAGGGTCAATAAAGGGATATGTATATGATAAAAATAAATTATAATTTAGTTATATATACCAGTGTACGTATTAATAATATTTATATATATTATTATATAAATAGACATTATATATATATTAGCAATATATATATATTTATATAAGAATTTGTAATATGCAGTTGACTAAAATATTATTATGATCATAATTTTACATATAAATTTAATAAGTTATTTAAAATGATGCTATTACATTAATATTTCTAGAATAATGTTAATTATGAATAATTATTATTTTGATATTCCTTCTGATGATATACAAAATATAGTAACATTCTCCAAAAATAGAGAAAAGATAAATAAAATACGAAAATGTTGTGTACGCATCCACATTGTAGCATTATTACTTTTTATTCCTATTATTTTATTTTTGTGATAATGTAAAAGAAAATACATAAATCACACAAATATTTTTGTTGAATTTAAAGAACTATATATTTTTATTACATTTGCTTTTCATTTAATATTTAAATGGTAATACTATAACAGAAACGCATAAATTCGTTTATCTCACTATTTTAAAATTATATCATATTGGAATACATTGAAATTTACTCTAAATTTTTATTATTGAAATGAATGGAAGTATTCTTTAAAAAAGATATATCATTTATAATTTCGAAGACTCAAAATATAAATTTCCTGGTAAAAATTACTATGTGCGACATAATAATATGAAAAATTATTCATATGGTAAAACATGAACAAATCATATGGATGAGTGTTTATTATAAAATATAAAATTATTTCAAAATAACTATAACCTTATTTATAATATTATTATAAAGAGATTTAATATAATAAAGTGTATATATTTGTCAGAGCTTATGAACATATTTTAGTAATCTTCTAATTTCATTCATATAATTTTTAATATTTTTAGTATCTTTTTAGTTAATATTCAATAAATTTACTTATATATTATCATTGTACATTTGGAAATAAATAAATGAATTAAATATTTAACCTTTCATACTATAAATTACTAATCACTTAATACCAAAAGTTATAAATTCAATTTGATAAGTAAGTACACTTTTAAATATAATACAGTTCTGTGGTGGAATAAAGTATAAATAAATAAAATATATAATTTAAATTATATATTTAAATTACATATATTGAACATAATTTGTTATATTATGTAATATATTAGAATAATTATATAATATCGTAATTTACACGAACAGCACATGATTATATATATATATATTATGCTATATACATAGTATTGCATTAAAATAATAAAAAGAACATAAATAATATATGTTAGTAATAATTTCTTATTTAGATTCTATATGTATTTAATACAAGTAGTATACATAACAGACTACTTTCTATAACTCTGACACGAATACTTAATATCTTGCAAATATTTACATTTTGTATAATTAATATGCCTCCGTCCAATAAAGACCAATTTTTTGATCACTTGGAGAAAAACGTATATTTTGACAGTTTATGAAAATAATTATTTTTTTAATTTAAATTTTATATTTTATTAATCTACATAAACATTAATAATTTTTTCATGGAAATAATATAATATATTTTTTGTTTTCTTTTCCTTCTTTTTAGCATGATTTTTTGATATCTTTACCTTTATATTTTATATATTCTTTTTTTGATATGTATACTTTGGATGCAGAATATGAAAAAGAGTACTGCAAGGATATTATAAAAAATAACGATGAACATGTCAGTTATATCCGCACTGTTTGTTATAATGTTGAATCAATATTATCGAAATTAAGCAGTATGGCGACGAACGGAAATATAAACAGTATTAATGAAGGTTGTGCATATTTGAACTACTTGATACATGATAAAATAAAACACATTAATTCATCATCCGTTAATATTGAAGGTCTTTATAATGCAATATATTATTATAAAGAAATTTACGGTTTAATGGAAAAATGCACGAATATAGAAAAATTTAATATTTCTAATGATGAATTTGACAAAAAAAAAACATTATATTTTCATACTGAAAATTTGTCCTTGATTGAAAATAGATATGAAAGTATTTCTGATTCCGACCACGCTTCGTACGCAAAATATTTTGATGAATGTTTCAAATATTACTACCAAATATTACAAGATGAATACTGTAAAAAAGATAAAGTATATAAAAACGAATTGAATGATTTCCAAAAAACATTTAATAAAACTAAAAACTTTCTAAAACAACAACAAATAAATATATCAATTGATGATTTGCAATCCACGGAGGAATACAATTGCTCAACCGAAGTTTTGCAACCTGCACCTACAACAAGAGGACAAGGAATGTTAGACGCAGCAATGTCAGATAGTTTGGGTGCACGTAGTCCTGGACAGCAAGCTATAGGTAAAGACACACCTGATATTAATCAATCTAACATATCAGGGATAATTGGAGGCACCTTTCTAGGAACATTTGCACTTTTGCTTATGTCGTATAAGGTTAATAATGTTTTTATTAAATCTACTATTTATGACAATTTTTATGTTACATATTTATAAGTTATTAAATAAGGACATAAATAATTTAATGTTTAATTTTTTTTTTCAAATATTAGTACACTCCTTTTGGGCCTTGGTTACGCCAGAAGAAAGATGTCGCAAATAATCTATTTAATAATAATGAAATAAGAAATCACGAACTATTAATAAATAATTCTGAAAATGAGAATATAAATTTAGATGAGCAGTTATACCATATAAAATATTATTCAGCAGAAAATTCTTGATATATAATTAATTCAAAATAAATTTTTGTACGCAAAGTGTCAAATAAAGAAGAAATAAAATTATGCTTAAAGATATGATGAACAGAAAATAGTAGGAAATTATGTAAGCCTATGTTAATATAATAATTACCACGTAACATAGATAACACAATAAGAAATATAATAGAATATAGTAAAATAATAAAATTTCATAAAATTCATTATAATAATATATTTATAAAGAATAAAATATTTTGAACTTTTTATAAAAGTATTTTTGTAAATTATATTTTATACAATAATGTAAAATCTATATGTATCAAAGTAGTTATTGCCGCTTATGTGTGTTCATAAACCAAAAAATGTTCGGAAAGGAATTTAATAATGAACGCGAATAAATATTTATTCTATTTTCAATTTGAATTTATTATTTATTATTTTAATTATATTATGCTACTACGTTTGTTATAGCCTTTTATATTAATATAATTTTTACACGTATTATTAGTTATGTTACCAATTATGTTTTTGTGAACATAATAAATAGTACATTATTTTTTTTGTATTACTACTTTAAAATACAAAATAGTACAATAAAACATTAAAATTTAAACCTAAATAAAATTTTTTATGCTAATACAATATTTTTATAACAGTTTAATATGGATAAGTTTACTTCTTTATTTCTAAAAGAATATTCGTACTTTTTTGGGGGGATATATCTAATTAACCATGAAAATGAAAAATAACATATTTTAAGCTAGTTGAATTAATATAAATTATTTTGTTAAATTATGTAATGGCATTATTTAGAGATTTATAAATACGAAATATGATCTTAATAGAAATGAGTTACTTATAGTATTATAAGCTATTTGAGCCTTATGCGCTCAAACGTCGAGAATATTATATAATATATGGTTATGTACGAATTAAGTAAAATAAGTATTTTGATATTATATGATTAAGTTATTTTAATATAAATTATGAAAAATGTAAAAATTAAATATCTTAATACATTTGCTAATATTTTTTAAACTAATACTTTCAGCATATAATTATTAACTATTTAAAGTAATATATTATTACCATTAATTCAAAAAATATACCTTAGTTTATATAAAACAGTAATTTATTTATTTATTCTTACATAAGTTTTGTATATAAAAAATTTATATGATAAATATATTATTTAGTATTTCGGCCGAAAAGTTATATATCCATTTATGTAAACAACATAGATATATGTTGTATTTATAAATATCCTCCCCAAATATATGACTATTATGCAGTTACTTCTTAACTTTCTTGTTGATAGATATTGAGAGAGTAGTGAGAATGACAAAATAGTATGTTTTATCTATTCAAATTAGGAATACGTAAAAATAATAGAGAAAAGCATTATTCAAGAGTGCAAATAAGAATATATATATAGATTATTGTAATACAATCTAACTATTTTATTTATATTTTACATGGAGCTTATATTTATGCAAAAACATTAAATGATTTATATTTTAATATGTCATTACAAAAATGATTAAGCAAATTAATGTGTTAAAAGGTATATAATTAAGTAATGGCATGTATAGTTAAAAAATTAGTATACATATAATAATTCGTCTAATTTAGAGTGCTTGTGTTATATAGGTTTTAATTTATTCTAATGATAAAATATAAGAGAGATACACATTATAACATAAATCATAATATATATATTTATATAAATACTTGTGAATTATATGAAAATACGTTTTCCTTTATTTTATTTTTATATAAATTTATTATTTACGTGAGCAACTGGAAAACTTTAGTGATGTATAATTGCTCCTTTGACACCTAATATTTTTTGTGAAAAAAAAATATATTTACATAATATCTTGTAAAGCATAATTATTAATAATACATTCATAGATTTAGTTAATTCTGTATTATCCTAGCTACTCTTCTATACGTATTTATAATTTATGTTTATTATTATCACATCTAATTTATGCTTTTATAAATGAATAACATCAATATTATTTTACTTATTTTCTGATATGTATTGCGCAAATTACATCTAATTCTTTAAAGTATATATATAACTAATTTTCTTGTGAATAATATGCTAACTGGTATTTCTCTTTATAAGTACCTATGCTCTTTTCTTCGGAAGTATGTAAAGAGACTTTTTCTCCTTCTAAATAAACATTATCCAACATTTTTTTCATCGTTTTTATTTTATTAGAAAAGAGTAACCCATATGGAGTAAACTGATATTCAGTAGGCATAAACATATAAATATTTAAAAATATAATATTTTTAAGACAACGATACTTGTAAAAATGAATTATATAAGTTGTAGTATAAAATTAACATTTCCTTAAGGAAAAAGTGTTAACCTTATATAGAATGAATACGGTTAATAAAATTGTGCTTATTATTACAAATGATACTGCAAAAGGATATATACTATAGTTATTTCCATTAACTTCATCATTACTAGGGGACCATCTAGCAGTACCAGAAGTTGAGCTATCATATCCTAGTCGATTAATAATAAGTGCATTACCTATGGCATCTATATGTAAACATTGAGCTTTCCTCGGTTTTAAAGTTTCAGCATTTATTTTTTTTGTACGTTCTTTTAAAAATTCAAGAGTACTTGAGAATTCCCTTTCTAAATTACGTAATTCTTTTTCGTACGGTGCAATTTTTTGACAGTCTGCATTATCAATAATACTATTATAATTACTAGCAACTTCATCAAGAAAATTGCTAAAAGAAGTATCATCTTCAGTATTTACTTGATTATAATTTTCTCTAATCCAATATAAATTTTCAGAATGAATAAATAAATCTATTTTTTTTTGAAAATCATCTTTATTAATACTTAAATCATTTATACTGACACATCCATTATAAGGATTAATATAACTATTATACTTATTCAGCGCAGTATAATAATTTGAAATGTTATTAGAAGGACGATCAATTTTGTGTATTTGAGAATATAACATGTAATTTATATAACTACAGAATGTGTCCCTAATATCATCTGTTTCTATGCTATGTAATTTTGATTTAAATAATCTTAATATTTTTTCACCCTTTAGACAATGATCCCTCATCTTTATGTAATTGTCTTCACCTTGATTTAGAAAAGTATCGCAAAGGCTAATCCCAGTATCTATATCGCCTTTAGGAAAACATGGTATTTCGTTATTAATCAAGCATGGTGAATCAAATAATTTATACAAATGTAATTTTTTTAAGAAGTCATGCTACAAGGAAAAAGAAAATGATCATTATATAAATATTATAAAAGAATATTTGAATTAGATACTTGTTTATTGTTTACAATTAATAGTACTACATTTCAATAAAATGCTCATAAAAAATATTTTGAAAAGAAAATTGTATACTGTATTTGTAATATTAATAATATGGCTATACATTATATTTTCCCACATGTTAATTAACCTAATTAAAACATTTTGTAAGGGCACGTGTCAATATAAATTATAATTGTAATAGTTTACTGATAATATATGGACAATTCCTTATTAATTTTAAAATATTAATGCATATTATATAGTTAGCATATCATTTAATATTCGTGTATTACTTAATTAGGTTCTGATATCAAAATATAGAAAAATGGGAAAAAAGGTTAAAAGAAAAATATAATATTATATGGTAAATATGGCTCAGAACGCTTCTCTTTTGTGAAACATGATAAAACTAATCATGTTTGAAAAATAAAAAAAATCTGTTTATGTATATTTATATATATATTTTAAAATTCTGTTAGAAGATATAAATATGTATATGTACATACGCATTTTACCCTTTAAAAAAAACCCCTATAAATATAAATAAATACTTAATAAATGTTAAAACATTCTTCCATAAGAATTATATGTTTTTAATTACTAAAAACTATGAAATTTAAAATATGTATATCATTTTTTATTGTACTATAATAATATACAAGGGCTTTTCCTTTTATTATTAATGTGGTTCGATAAAATTAATTTATAAATATATATAAAACAAGAGACATTAATTTATATATATAATAAAAGAAAATGTTATATGCATTAGAACATAATTTATATACATTTGATAAATTCTATTTCGTTAATATCTTATAATTTCAGAAAACTTACGCATCACATAATTACTAATAATTTCGTGTATTTCTCCATATTTTAGCGTAAACTGAATGTTAAATATTATTTTTCTCCATATCTCACTTGAGATAACATGATATGCATATTTCATAGTTTTAATATAAATTAATTTATAATATTTTATATAAGGAAGCTTACGAAATAATTATAAAATCATTAACATGGGATATAATCACATGTACATGACAGTATCATTTCGAAAATGAAGATGAAATATGAATCAGAAGTAACTTAAATATACTATATGTCACATATTTAAGTAAAAACACATTATTAATTATATTTTTAATTTTTACAAATATATATATAATTATGAATTATATGCGATTTATGCTACAGTTCATTGAAAATTTTCTATAAAGAATTACCAATTCTATATTTTTCTAAAATATAACTAAATGAAATAATTTATTATTAATTTAAAAGCATAATTACTAATATATCCTGCTATATTATAAGAAACTCTACCAATTAAAACTTCTTAACTTATTATATTCACTATATGTAAATCATATTAGTGCAGTATATTTGCAATATATATATTATTAGTAAAATATAAATATTCTTACAAATTTTTAAAGAAAATTGAAAGAAAATAATTTCTTATTATATATATGAAATTTGTACATCATTTTCTTTTATATTTATATTTAACTAAATTTAATTTTATAACCTTCCTTTTTTAATTTTCTATACATTTGAAGAATAAGCCAAAGAATATTATTTTTGAAACGTATTTTAGAATATGAAATGAAAATATTTATATAAGGAATTAATAAACAACTTTTTAATACAGTTTTTTCCATAAAAAAGACATAATTAAATTATAAATAATATATAATATACACAATGCGAACAGAAAATTTTATATAAAATAAATCTTTTTATTTATAATAGAATACTACTTAAAAACTTAATCATAATTATATTCCTGTTTTATTTATGTAATTCGTTTTTTTATAAATATATTTATGATTTGCTAAAATCAAAAATATGTTCAACATTTAATATGCCTTTTTTCTATTAAGAAAAAAAAATTTCTTATATATTGTGCCCGTAATGCTAATACAATACAATTACGTAAATGATATTTTTAAATGTAAATATATTAAGCAAACACAAGAAGCATTAAGATATACAATATTATTTCAATATATAGTGTGTCAATGTTTATTGATTTAGAATTTAGCGGATACTTTGACTTTTATATATATTGGATATATTGTAATAATAATACAGTAATACTTAGTTACAAACACTGATACAATGTATAAAAGTTAAAATTTATATATATTGGTAATTTCGCAATAAGGGATTTATTATAAAATCTTTATGTATAATAAGTAATAATTTCTTAATAATTAAGAATATTATGATTAGATGCTATATTTTAAAAAAATGGAATTTCTGTTTTATTTATACTTTATATTATTTAAAAAATATAAGCTGCACAAGTCATAACATAAAATCCGAATTATAATGTAACATATAATTATTCAGGATTTTAAAAAAATTTTGTATAAAATATATTAATGGGTCTTCTGCAAAATATATACGTGAAGAAAAGAAATAAGTTGAAATATAATTCCATAAGTAAATGAAAAATATATTTGTTAAAACATAACATTAAAAACATGATATTATTCAATATAATTAATCTATTAATAAAACCTTGGTAGTACAATTTATCATATTTCCAGGAAAATTAACTCTAGGTATTAAAAAAAATATTTTAAATTAAAAGAAAAATTATTTGTAGAAAAATCTAATAAAGAAAAATTATAAGAAACGGGATAAAACATTAAAATTTGTTATCTCATACACATCTTATACATATCATAGTTTAATGCAGCATAAATTGTTAATATTTCTTATGATAAATTAGTTAATAATATAATTTCCTTATATTATGATGCATATATGTGAAACTCTAAATAAACACAAAAAAAATGGTAAATATAATATACAAATATTATGCGGTTTATAACAATATATTCTATGAACAAATATAGTAGTTTTCAACAAACTACTTTACGCTACACTAATATTAATATGTTATATTTTACATAAAATAACATACGAGGAATTTAATTAGTAATATAAACATTTAACCATACATGTTTTTAGTATTTTAATTTTTTTTTTTTAAATATATCCATGCATGTTCATAATAAATGTAATAAAGCATTTTAATTAAGTAGATACTTTTTGTAAAAGCATAAATAGAAGCTCCTTATAATTATAGTGTACCTGTATAAACGTTAAAAATAATAAACTACGATTAATTTTTAAAGCAAAAAGCATATCCATATAATTTAAAAATTCCATATATATAAAAGGACAAATATAAAAAGGCACGCTTAAAATGTATATTAAGTTTAATATTTATTACGTAATAAGCAGCCATTCTATAAAGAGCGTTCTTTTTCTTATAATACGATCAAACACATATGTACAAATTATTTTAACCTATTTGCGATATTGATAAATAATCTTAGCTATTATAAGAATGGAAATAATAAAGCAAAAATGTTATTATATATTAAAGAATTTATTACTTTATTTTTTTTAATTAGAAGATTCTATTTAGTTTCTATATAAATATAGCCATTCACTTGTGAATAATATTTTAACTATAAAATTTAATTTAAAATTATTTAATGTATGGAAAAACATAATTTTTAAAACTACTAATAGTATTTTTCTTTTTTCTTTTTTTTTGTATCAAAAAATAGTATATTATAATTCAATTAAAATTATATATAAATGATATAATGAAAAATGGCATGATTAAATAATTGTTTCATATTTTACTTTTATTCTTTATAGAATTTATATATATAAATATATAAGTGTGGATAACATTAATAAATAGAGAACATACACTAATTTAGCATAAAAATATTGCATTTAAATGTGCAACTTTTTACGAAATTCCAAAATATATAAATATAAAATATATACAAATATTTCCTATTTAAATAATATCTTATTATATTAAATCTTTTCCATATAAATTTAAAATAAATTTTATACAAAATTTTCTTTTTTTTTATTAGTGGTTAAACCCCTTAGAATCATGATTACATAATAAAAATAGAAGTAAAAAAAACCCAATTTTGTAATACAAATTATGCAATGGATAGTTTAAATTATTCTTACAAAAAGCAAGAAAGAAACTGGGGAAATTGAAAACATCATAAGATTTCTACTTTCTCACAAACGTACTAATTAATATATAACAAGGATTATTAAATTATTTTGTAAAATTCTTAAAAAGTGTAAATAAAGTAAGTGAAACTCTAAATCTAAAAATAAATGAAATGTATAATATATATTAGAATTTAAAAAACATACAATTACAAAAAAAATTAATAATAAATTGTTATTATAAAGAAAATGTCTAAAGAAAATTTAATACATGAAAAAAAAAAATAAACTAAATAAAAATAAAAAATAAAGCTTTTCAATTAATGTAAAAATAATTTATAGATAATTCTAAATATCAAAAACTGTAGTAAAATGAAATTAAAGTTTTTATTTTTAAATACCACAAATGACCTTATCATATTTTACATTAAACATAGCATATAAAATTACCATTAGTTTTGAATCGTTAATCAGTATTATATATACACATTTATGCAGGAAAATTTTCAAGAAGTTAGTATATATAACAAAAATTGTTAAACATATTTGTGTAAACATGAGGATTAAATTATTTAATAGGTTTAGGATATGAAGTAAAATTGCACGTTAAATTAATCTAAAATAATGTTAATAATACATATATCACATAAAATGATCAGTTATATATTTTAATATAAACATTGGATATTATTTAATTTTAATATTTTTATCTTCAAGTTGTATACCTTTGAATATATATAATACATTTTTTAATAATATTTCTATTTTTTCCTTTTTAATATACAAATATCCCTCATTTGTTGCCATTTCGATTGAAAAGGTGGTGCACAAATTTCCAGTAATTTTTCTATGCTTTCTATAATTTTCTAAATATATGCGTATATTTATATATGCGACAAATCATCTGTGTAATGAGATTTAATATTCGCATATACATTCTCTATACAGCAACTGATATATCTATGTGCTTTGACTTTTTAATATTCCTTTTTTAGTTGAAATAAAAATATCTCATATTATTACTCTAGGTTTTGGAAAGAATTATATGTTATATTATATCCTTTTTCCTGCAATTTTATATTATCCATTATTAATTCATCATTTAGCTTTTCATTACTTTCTTCGAAATCTAGATATTCCGTCATTTTTTCTTTTTTAATTAATTGATTTTTTAACAAGGTCCCCATAGGAGTTAACTAATAGGCAAAAAAAGAAATATATATTATATATATACCTTATAATTTTATAACTGTGAATGTATAATGAATATATTTATATGATAGCAATTCAATATATTAAAAATTTTATATAGAAATTGTATTTACCTTAAATAAAACAAAAGAAATAGTAAAAATACCAGATAGTAAAAGACCAAATGTAATAGCAATTGGGGATGTTTCGGAGGGTTGGGATGATTCAACTTGCCCATCAGTTATATCAACAGCTAACACATGGGGATCATCTCCTCTAGCGCGTTCTTCTTTTACTGGTTGCTCTTTCTCAAAATTTTTAGTGCATAAATTATCTGAATTGCAACCTAATTTTTCAAGTAATTGATTTGGGTCATAATTATCAATAGAATCCTTGAATTCTGGTATGCAATTTCTTGAAGAATTTGAACACGAACTTTTGAAAGTTTGAAATTTGTCAATTATAGTAGATAAATATGTACAGTAGGTATTACATTCAATTTGAGTAAAAATATTTTTCGATGCAAAATGTTTATAATTATAATAATAATCGTACATATCCTTAATATTCTTGAAATCATTGATAAAATGCAACGAAAATTCACGTTTCATTGGTTCACATTTGTGTCCACGTGGTAACTTTTTAATAATATTTTTCCATTCTCCAAAAAATTGATTTCTTTTTCCGCTATAGTAACCATTAATAGATATTTTAAGCGTCTTAATTAATTGGTCCAACAACCAGTAATGTAAATATACAAAATTATCATTTAAAAAGTTTTCCCCATTATGATTATCACAAAAATCCCTTATATTACCTGCAAGCTTTTGACACAGATTAAAAATACCATGTTCTGAACGAAACTTATTTTGCAAATTTTGGCATTCACTAACAAAATTACCTGTATCATCACTTTTCTGATTAAATTTTTCATAAATTTGACAGGAAGGTAACATAGGTGCGTCCGAGCACTACCAATAAAAAGAAAAATAATCATTTAAAATTTAAGATAAATAATGGTGAATTGTATATAATAATAAGTCTAATATTCAGCAAATGCATTAATATTATAATGCTATATAATATAAAAATATACTTGATCATCCATTTTCAGTGTTATCTCTCTATTTAACAATATAAAAATTAGATGAAAAATTATTATTTACATATATAGAAGTTTGCAGTAGGCATGTTACTTTTGTAGTAGCTACAAATATATATATATATAAATAAAAATGTTTAATTGCTCATTTTTCCTGCTGTAAAAATTTGTAGTGAAATAATTATTTTAGGTTATATTTTATATCATAAGTGGAATAATATCAAAATATAAGGTAAAAGAATATACAATAATGAATACTTTAGACAAATTTAATTTGTATATATTAAAGTACTTTGTTACAGTTACTTAAGTGGAATAGTTATTTTTAATATACTTTCATACATTGTTATTATAACTTTTACCTAATTATATTAAATAATAGATATATTTTTGATGTATATATCCTTAATGCAATTAAATTTTATATAAGAATAATTATTTTTATGATAGAAAATAATATGTATATGAAGAGGGACAAAATATGAAATTCACATATCTATCGATTATGTATTATCTATGGTAACATAACATGCTTACGTAAAAGCTATAAAATTAAATATATTATAATATATTCATATTATAATTTTAAATAAAGAAATATGTTATAAAATATTGTACAAAATTTTTGTTCCAATATGTAAAAATATATAATTCGGCAATTTAAATTATTTCTAGTGTATTTCCCTATTTTATCTGTTGAAGTATTCCGTTCAATTTAGATGTTTATACGAAATCACATATATTTTATATTTATTTTGAATGTTTACATAAATAAAGGAGTAAAACAAATTTTTAGTTACTATATATACTAAAAACTGTACTAATATGTTAATATACATTACATGTATTATGAAATATAAAAAGGTAATCATTCAAAAGCATGGCAACTTTGTACAAACATAACAATATATTTTGTATATGTATAGAAAAATCGTATAATAAAAAATTTTAAAGAAAAAAAAAATTATAATAATGACATTATACTTAAGTACTACTTATATTTTAATATGCGTTCATAAAAAATAAAATTATTTTATAATATTTCAAGTTAATTATATGAATACAAATTAGCGTGATTATCTTATTTTCTTTAATTAATACTAATTTTATTTGTAGTAGAAAATAATAATATGAGAATTAATTTTTTTTTTTTGTAATTCCAATGGTGTAGAAAAGTAGCCAATACTTAGGGTTTTATGCGATAAAACAATACATCCATATATAAATAACATTCCTGTGTGTTAAAATGTTATACATTATTTTAATATACTTATTATAAATATGCTTATGAATAGATAAAAAATCAATTTTATAAAAATTTAATAAAATAGTGCATTAATAATTTTAATTTTTTTTTATTCTTTTTTTATTTAATATATTAAATAATGAATTAACCTGAATTTCCCTTAAGCATATGCTTAATTACAACCTTTACATTTTTTCCATAATCATAGTACGGGTTTATGTGGATATTTATATTTATCACTTTTACAAAATGAATGAGTGTAATATAAATTTATCATTTTTTCATATGCTTATACATGTGATAAATGCATATTTTTTTGTGAGTATTTTAATTATGTATTATTATAAAAATGCTTCATTAGTTTATACAACAAATTTATAATTACTTAGGCATTACGTGTCCTAATATTATTTTACATGGAAATATATTAATCATCACGTCTATTAAATTATATCTTTATGGCAGAGAGAAAGATAAGTTTATTCATATTAAACCAAACCCTGTCCATATAATTTATTTGCCTAATTTAATTTTTTATTTACCTAATTATATTCATTACGTTTTCAACTTTATTTTAAAATTCTATTTTTATGAACATAATTTTTTATTCTTTATAAATATTATTTTTTTATTTTTTAATTTCTGGAACTTATGTAAATAAATATTAATTAAACAAGTATACAGCATTAAATATTTTATGTAATTTTTTAATAACTTCCAAATAATTATATATACTTAAAAATGTAAAATAAATTTAGTACAATTTTTAATGTACTATGAATAAGAATAATATGAGTGTATTATATATGTATCTGTAATTCATTCTAACTTATTGTTCAATCAAGATTCTGTCATATAAGCAAATATAATTTAATGTTTTCGTACATGTTCAAATATAGTATGTACATTAATGCAGTATGTACCTAATTATTATTCTATTA